>CAUYON010037347.1:0-11811 GCA_963573935.1 Arctocebus calabarensis | reverse complement strand
TGATTCATATACATTCAGAAATGTTTTCATCGTACTTTTACAGATAGCCTTCATGGCATTTTCTTGATCACTATATAAAGACATTGATACTCTACATTTAATAAGTTTCCCCAGTACCCTGCTAAGATGCACCATAGGTGTGATCCCACCAATTGCCCTCCCTCCACCCATACTGCCCCCTCCTCTCCCCTTTAATGTGAATGAGCCCTCAGTGGCTGTGTGGACTTTGTGAGCAGGAATGTTTTCCCTCAGAGGTATTTGATCCTAGAAAAAGGAGCCCTGGTCCTGAGCTTCTACGAGCTCCTGCTGCTGCTGGTGTCACATGTTAAAGAATCAGAAGGGATAGAGCTACAAGTCCATGCAGTCCAGGAGGGATTACATTCAAGGCAAGAATTTTTATTTTTGAGACAGCTCACTATGTCACCCTTGGTAGAGTGCTGTGGTGTCACAGTTCACAGCAACCTCCAGGGGGTGGCGCCTGTGGCTCAGTCAGTAAGGTGCCAGCCCCATATACTGAGGGTGGCAGGTTCAAACCCAGCCTTGGTCGAACTGCAACAACAACAACAACAACAAAAAACAAACAGCAACCTCCAACTCTTGGGCTTAAGTGATTCTCTTTCCCCAGCCTGCCAAGTAGCTAGGACCACAGGTGCCCGCCACAATGCCTGGCTGTTGTTGTTGTAGACGTCATTGTTATTTGGCCCAGGTTCGAACCCGCCAGCCCCGGTGTATGTGGCTGGCACTCTAACCGCTATAGGTGCCTAGACAAGATCTTAATTTTTTTAATAAAAATTATATACACAGTAATCTTCCCTTATACGAAGAGGATATTTTCCAAAATCCCCAGTGGATGACTGAAACCATGAATAGTACTGAACCCTATGTATACTATGTTTTTTTCCTATACATACATACCTATGATAAAGTTTAATTTATAGATTAGGCACAGTAAGAGATTAACAACAAATACAAAAATAAAATAGGACAATTGTAACAATAACCTATAATAAAGTGATGTTAATGTGGTTTCCCTCTCTTTCACTCAAAATACTGTAATATTTTTGGACTGTGGTTATCTACAGCTCATGGAAACCAAAGAAAGCAAAGCCGTGGATAAAGGGGATTACTGCATTTGAGTTGTACAACATACTGTTTTAACATACACTATACACCGTGAAGTGATTATTACGGTAAAGCTCATTAACATATCTGTCCCCTCACATAGTCACTTTTTTTGGTGGTGAAAACACTTGAGACCTACTCTCTTTTCACATTTCAAGTATATGGTATGGTATTATCAACTGGAATCATCATGCTGTATGTTCACTTTCTGGAACTTATTCATCCTACGTGACCGAGACTTTGTACCTCTTGCCAACATTTCCAAATTTCCCCCATGCCTACCCAGCTAGCCACCATTCTCATTCTACTTTCTGTTTCTATGAATTCAACCTTTTTTAGGTTTCACATACAAGTGAGATCATGCATTATTTTTCTTTCTTTGTCTGGGTTTCTGGGTTACTTCATTTAACATAATGGCCTTCAAGTTCATTCACATTGCAAATGGTAGGATCTCCTTCTATTCCTTCTAAGGTTGAATAATGTACCATTTTGTGTATGTATACACATCACGATTTCTTTATTCATTTGCTGATGGACTCTTAGATTGTTTCCATATCTTGGTTATTGTGAATAATATTGCAATGAACATGAGAGTGCAGATATCTCTTTGAGATACTGATTTCATTTCCTTTGGCTATACACCCAGAAGTGGGACACTGGATCATACAGTAGTCCTATTTTTTAATTTTTTTGTTTTTTGAGACAGAGTCTCACGTTGTCCCTCTGGGTAGAATCCCATGGCATCATAGCTCACAGCAACCTCAAACTCCTGGGGTCAAGTGATCCTCTTGCCTCAGCCTCGCAAGTAGCTGGGAACTGCTGGTGCTCACACAACGCCCAGCTACTTTTTAGAGACGGGATCTTGCTCTTGCTCAGGCTGGTCTTGAACGCCTAAGCTCAGGCAATGTAACCTCCTTATCCTCCCAAAGTGCTAGGATCGCAGCACTTTGGGAGGATAAAGTGTGAGCCACCTCACCTAGCCTCTATTTTTAAACTTTTGAGAAACCTCTGTACTGTTTTCCATAATGGTTACACCAATTTACATTTCCACCATGATATACAAGGGTTCCTTTTCCCCCACATCCTCACCAGCATTTCTCATCTTTTGTCTTTTTGATTATAGCCGTCCTAACAGGTGTGAGATTACATTTCTTTGTGGTTTTGATTTGCATTTCCCTGATAATTAGTGATGCTGAGTGCCTTTTCATATCCCTGTTGGTCATTTTTATGTCTTGTGAAAAATATCTCTTATTTCTATAGTTTTTTTTTACCCATTAAAAAAAATTTTTTTTGCTATTTAGAAATGACCAAGAAAGTGAAATATCTGTATACTGAAAACTACATTGATGAAAGAACTGATGAAAGAAACAGAAGACTATACAAATTCATGGAAAAATGTTATCTTCATGGATTGGAAGAATCAGTATTGTTTTTTTTTTTGTTTGTTTGTTTTTTGAGACAGAGCCTCAAGCTGTCACCCTGGATAGAGTGCTGTGGCATTACAGCTCATAGCAACCTCCAATTCCTAGGCTCAAGCGAGTCTCTTGCCTCTGCCTCCCAAGTAGCTGGGATCACAGGCGCCTGCCACAACGCCCGGCCATTTTTTGGTTGCAGCCGTCATTGTTGTTTGGCGGGCCCAGGCTGGATTCGAACCCGCCAGCTCAGGTGTACGTGGCTGGTGCCTTAGCCCGCTGAGCCACAGGCGCCGAGCCAAGAATCAGTATTGTTAACATGTCCATACTACCCAAACCAATCTACACATTCCTCACAATTCCTATCAAAATTTCAACAGTAATTTTCACAGAAATAAAATAAATAATCCTAAAATTTGAATGGAATCATGAAACAGTCCAAATAGACAAACCCACTTTGAGAAAGAAGAACAAAGTTGGTGGCATCATACTTCCTGATTTCAAATTATATTATAAAGGTATAATGTTCAAAACATCATGGTCCTGACCTAAAGACAGAAACATAGACCAAAGAAACAGAATAGAGAGAGAGCCCAGAAATAAACCCATACATATATGATTATTGGTAAGGGAACCAAGAATACACAGTGCAGAAAGGATAATCTCTTTAATAAATGGTTTAGGGAAAACTGGATATCCGTGTGCAAAAGAATGAAATTGAACCTTCATCTGATATTATATACAAAAATTAAGTTAAAATGTATCAAAGACTTACAATGTAAGACCTGAAACCATAACTGCTATAGGAAATCAGGGGGAAAGCTCCTTGACACTGGTCTTGACAATGATTTTTTTTTTTTTTGAGACAGAGCCTCAAGCTGTCACCTGGATAGAGTGCTGTGACATCACAGCTCACAGCAACCTCCAATTCCTGAGCTCAAGCGAGTCTCTTGCCTCCGCCTCCCAAGCAGCTGGGACTACAGGCACCAGCCACAATGCCCGGCCATTTTTTGGTTGCAGCTGTCATTGTTGTTTGGCGGGCCGGGCCTGGATTCGAACCTGCTGGCTCAGGTGTACGTGGCTGGTGCCTTAGCCCATTCAGCCACAGGCGCCGAGCCTTGACAATGATTTTTTTCAGCTACAACACCAAAAGCGTGGGCAACTAAACCAAAAATAAGCAAGTGGAATTATATCAGGCTAAAAAGGTTCTGGACAACAAAGGAAGGAAACAATAGAAGGAAAAGATAGCCTACAGAATGGGAGAAAATATTTGCAAACCATATGCTATGATTTGAATATTTGTCCCTTCTAAAACACAGGTTGAAATTGACTTCCCAGTGTGGCAACATTGAAAGACAGGACCTTTAAGAGGTGATTGGGCTATGAGGTCTCTAAACCTTTCATGGATTCATGGATTCATGGATTAATGGGTTAATTGTTAGTGCGTTACTATGGGTGTAGGACTGGTGACCATATGAGAAGAAGAGTGATTTGAGCTGTCACTCTGCAGGGAGTCCCCACTAGTAAGAAGACTCTCACCAGGGGCAGCCCCTCAACTTGGGACTTTCCAGCCTCCATAACTAAAGGGAATAAATTCCTTTTCTTTAAAAATGTCCAGTTTCACTAAAATGCCATTTATCTGGTAATGAGTTAATATCCAAAATATATAAAATTCTTCATTTAAAGAGTCTGATGGAGAACAAAGTGCAGGGAATGTGAAACATCCCTTGCACACAAATAGCTCTGGGCATATTGCAGGGGGAACATGGAATAGGAGTTTCTATGAAGCTGAGGGGTGTACTTAAGGGAGGGGAGGTTCATTATAGAACAGGAGCTTTGCTGACTTAGTCTTCTGCATAATCATCTGTGCTCACTCTACAGGGAGGCAGCACCCATATGCTGGCAGCTGCCCCAGAGGAGAGGAGGAGACCTCACACCTGGGTTGCAGCACTGCCCCTGAGCCATCAGTATCTACACCCTTAACCTCTTCCCACCCAAGTATTTCCCATGCCTACTTAATATAATCATGCCCCACATAATGACATTTCATTGAACAATACATATACAATTGTGGTCCCATAAGATTATAATAAAGCCCCCAAATTCTTATCATCTAGTGACATAATAGCCATAATCTTAACATTATAGTAGAATGCATTATTACCACATGTTTGTGGTGATACTGGGCAAACCAACTGCGGTTGTATAGTGTACAGTAACATTCTAGGTCCTCACATTCATTCATTGCCCACTCGCTGACTTGCCCAGAACAACTTCCAGCCCTGCAATCTCCTTCATGGTAAGTGCCCTGTAGAGGTTTACCATTTTGATCTCTTATACAATATTTTTACCGTACTTTTTTATGTTTAGATACCCACATATTCCATTGCTTTCCAATTGCCTACAGCCTCCAGTATGATAACATGCTGTACAGGTGTGTCGCCCTAGAGCAATAGCTACACGGCCACAATGTAGAGTAGGCTGTGCCTCTAGGTTTGTGTAAGTACACTCCAAAATATTTGCACACCAATGAAATTATCTGAAGATGCATTTCTCAGATGTATCTCTGTCCTTAAGCAACACAAGACTGTATCAGGAAAATCCTGGAAGTCATTTTTGCCAGAGGGAGAGTAGGGGTTGAATGTGAATATGCTGTTGGACAGACCACTTAAGCGCACTTAGAGAGGGCCTTCTCTTCCTTATTCCATTTAAACTACAACTAACTTTTTCTCTCCCTTCTTCCCTCTTTCCTCCTTCCCTTTCTCCCTCACTACCTTTAACACAAGTGTGGCATAGACTGGCTAACAATGCGAAGAATTCATTTCTTTTTCTTCCTTTGTGTCCCAATAACTACATTTCCCATCTTGTCTTGTAGTTAGATGCTGCCTTGTAACTAAGTTCTAGCCAGTGGAATGTGAATGAAAGTGATAATATATGCATCACCTTTGGGTCTCACGCATAAAATTCTCCCTCACATGCTCTTCCATGCCACTTTCCTTTCTGCTGGCATTTTACATACAGAACATCCCATTTTACACAGGGGGGAAGCGCCCCAAGATGTAAGGAGCTGGTTTCCTGAGTCACTGCTTGTAGGAAACCTATACTCTGATCTGAAACACTCAGACTGTACATGGGCAAAACATGAACTTTTTTTTTTAGGGAACTCAAATCATTGCATTTCTTTGTTAAAGCAGATATACAACCTTGATAGAAAAAATTTGGAAAAATACACAAGCAAAAAATGAGAGAGAGAATGAAGCACTTATAATCTCACAACCTGACATTAACTACTGTTAACATTTTGTTGTAGAAACTCAGCTTTAGGAAGGCAAGGTTGTGAAATGGGGGAAAAATTGACTGGAAATGGAAAGCTCAGTATTGCAGGCTCAGTTTTCTCCTAAGTAGCAGAGCTTCAGTTTCTCTGTTAGAGAAAGGGAAGACTTCTGACATCTGTGTTCTCTGCACTGAAGGGTGAATGGTTGGGAGAGAAACACAGGGTGTTGCCTAGAAGGGAGTGCTGATCGCCTCTTCATTTTCCTCTTTTTAGTGAGTGGTCAAAAACCTTCAGAGCTGAATGCTCAGAAGAGGGGACAAAGGGAGAATGGTCAGAGAGAGGGGGCAAAGGGAAGCTGCGAGTGTGACTCTATGATGGGTCCAGGGAGGGGAACTCCCTGGTGTTCTCTTAGGTTCTTGCCTTTGCTCTGGTAGATCATTGAGCTGCTCTAAGGAAGAGGGGCCCCTGGTATAGCGAAGTCCAGGGCTTTGCTGAGTATTTGCCATCAGTGAGGAGCTAGTGCATGCTTCTGAGTGACCAGGTTCTAGCTAGAATGACTGCAAGGGTGAAAATGGTCTGCATTTGTGCACTAGTAATATTACTTCTAGTGCCTTAGTGAACGGGGGGGTGGGGAGGATGGACAAAGACGTACCATTCATCTCCTGACCACTGCATTTAACTCTACCCACTCCTGGCAGCTGGGATGGTTTTGTCAACAGTCAGGGGGTGAGGCAGAAGTATACACTGGAACACCAGTGGTCACAGTTAAAAGTGGCACAGATGTGGGACAAATAGCCCACATAGCGTCCCATTTGGGACGTTCAGTCCCCCTCGTTGGCCGGACATCAAGGGTACGCATTGTTCACTGAAACACGAGCATCCTGATCCCAGGACTTTGAAGATAGGAATCTCTTATCCCAAACCAGACGCTGCCCACGAACAGCTGAGAAAGAAGCCAAAGGTGGTGAATGATTAGCAAAACTGGCAATCGGCTCCAGTCTGTGAACACGGAGGACCTGGAAAGCTGTTTCGTAGGGAAAACTCAGCCAGATCACAGGAGCCCATGGAGGTAGGTCCTTCATGGCTGCTCCATGGTGAGACTCCTCCAGACCCGTCTCCCCAGCACCAACACTCCACCTTCCTGTGGGTCCCGAGGCTCAGCCCCTGGTACTTGTCTGGCATCATCTAATACTCCAGTGAGCAAGAAAGTTTTCAAGAATCCAGTAAACATGAATTTATTAGCTGTGGTGGCATGATCTTGTCCTCACAGAGCTTACAATATAGTTAAAAATGTAACACTCAGACACATATTAAAGAATTATTTAGATTCAGGGAATGTTGTGCTGAGCGATGTGTCAAATGCATTTTAGAGGACTTCAGTGACAAGAGCTGTTTATGAGGGAAGTATAAAGTTAGAGTCATCCCTAGACTAAAGAACTGCAGGTTACTATGTTTGAGTGTCAGATTTCCTCTAAACTTCTTTCAAAGCACCTTCTTTTTTTTTTTTTTTGAGACAGAGCCTCAAGCTGTCACCCTGGATAGAGTTCGTGGCATCACAGCTCACAGCAACCTCCAATTCCTGGGCTCAAGCAAGTCTCTTGCCTCCGCCTCCCAAGTAGCTGGGACTACAGGCGCCTGCCACAACGCAGGCCATTTTTTTGGTTGTAGCCATCATTGTTGTTTGGCGGGCCCGGGCTGGATTCGAACCCACCAGCTCAGGTGTACGTGGCTGGCACCTTAGCCCGTTGAGTCTCAGACGCCAAGCCTGCTTTTTGTGTTTTAAATCATTCATGGAATCAAGTAAAGTTTAAAAATTGTCCTGGGCAGCTTCTAAGAGTTCTATTCCCAGGTATGCATATTATCCATAGTTTTCTGTATACATTTCCCTTTCATTATATGGACTTTTTCTTAATACAATAGCTAACATTAAAGCATGTTGTTTAGTGTATGAAATGTAGCTTAATGGTTAAAAGGAAGATGAGAAAGGCAGCAAGTTAACTGCAGAGAATTTCTCTCTCTGCCAAAAAGTATGGCTTGCCTAGTGATGAGTTTTGTTCTGACCCCTGTATCTGACTAGGGGTAGATATGACTCTTTATCCAGCATTCCACCTAGCCATCAACCCCAGTCAATGCATGCATCTCACTCCTACTCAAACTGCAGTCATCAGGGTAACAACACAGAAAGACAGACAAGACAGAAGGAACCCTAAGTGTAAACTTTCATTGTCGTACAAAAATCTGGATTCTTGGGAAGCAGAGCCTGCAAAATTTTAAAAACAAACTTTAAAGTACAAAAACATTATGAAATAATTTAAAGGAAAACATTGTGAATAATGTTAAGAATTGTTGAATATAATGTATCATATGGAGATGCTGATTAAGGCCAGGCTAGGCTTAGTGGGAAATAGTTTCAGGACACAGGATAGAAATAATGGTGAAGCTATAGGAGACAGAAGGACTCAGTGCCTGGAAGACTCTTCTGTGGTCATGAACAGTTAATGAATTCCTCAGGGGCATATGGCCTAAATTTTTTAATGGCCTAACAAGTTAACATATTTTTTGTCTATGGTATAAACTTGATTGGGTATTTTACAGTCTCCATCTGGCTCTTAGAACAATAGTAAAGGCTGAAGCTGTTTCTGGAATACAGTTAATAATTGAGTCCTTATCTTTGTAGACATTATATGTCTTCGATAGTGTTAAGGGGTCATTACTAAGGGACATAATTCTAGGAATTTTGTTGGGAGTCTCCTTTTATATTAGAAACCTTGGTTATCTGTTTTTTGTTGTTGTTGTTGTTTGAGACAGAGTCTCACTATGTCACCCTCAGTAGAGTGCTGCGGCATCACAGCTCATAGCAACCTCCAACTCTTGATCTTAAGTGATTCTCTTGCCTCAGCCTCCCAGGTAGCTGGGATTATAGGCACCTGCCACAATGCCCAGCTATTTTTTTGTTGCAGTTGTCATCATCATTTAGCTGGCCCAGGCCAAGTTTCGAACCTACCAGCCTCAGTGTGCCTGGTTATCTAATCTTATCTCAGCATAAGAGCAACCTCTTTTTTGAAACATCAGCCGTCATTAATAAACAACTTACACAAAGGAAGTAGCATGGGGACTTGAGTCTCTCTCTCTCACACATACATCTATCTATATTTATAATTTAAATGGCACACTAGGCCCTATAGGCCCTGTATTAGGGGCAAGAGAGCAATAAAACATAGACCTTGCCCCTGAGGAATGCGTGTTCTTGAAGGGGAAGCCTATGTGTGAACAAATAATCACAACATGAGAAGACACAAAATTGAGGGAATGGCATGAATCCATGCAGGTGGAGACTATTTAGAAATTGTGGAAAATAAGTCTTCTTTTGCTTGGAGCTGACTACAACAGAGACAAAGAGCAACCAGGATGAAGAACATTTTGGTGTGTTGTTAACTCCAAGGCTGCACCAGGGTTTTGCACCCTGGTTTTAATCTTGTTCATCATCCTGTGTTGATCCAACCAATGAAAGGAAGAACTTGAAATGAGACTGACAAAGAACTATGCAGTGAATGGAAAAGCAATGCTTAAAATCCAGAAATATGTGGACTATGAAACGCTTAATGGGTGAGTCTCTTACTCTGACTAGGGAAGAGAGGGCAATGGGGATGCAGTGGAGCAGTGCAAGGCAGAAATATGTGAACTATGAAACACTTAATGGGTAAGTCTCTTACTCTGGCCGGGGAAGAGAGGGCAATGGGGGTGCAGTGGAGCAGTGCAAGGCAGAAGAAAACCCTTCCCAGCATCAGGAATGATCCCATGGTCTTGTCTTTCAAAGGAGTAAGTGGGGAGCTCATGGGTTGATTGTGAGGAGCAGCAATGTGGAACAGCACTAAAGGCAGCTAGGTCTATTAAATGTGCTCACACAAATGTTACCAGAGACGAAACAGCAAAACCCTGGGTTTCGTCAAAGTTGTCTGGTGACATCATTTATGTCAGGTAGACTTGGCCACAGTGAACAGGCATCTCTGTATCAACATTACAAAAAGCAGTGCCATCGGTCATAATTGCAAAAATCATGATGAGCTTACATAAATCTTTAATATATGAAAATAGCCTAAGCCCTCTGATTGCTTTTTCTCAGATGGAAAACAAGAACTCTCACCAAGAACTAAATGTTACCTGTTCTTGTCCCTGCTGCAGTTCATTTGGCTTTATCCCATTGTCTAAGATTAAGAGTTCTTGAAGGTGGAACTCATCCTTCACATGGAGTACTAAGCTTTTAACATTCCAAACTGCTCAAGGCATGTGAATCCTTTAATCTGTTTTACTTCCCAGTATCCAGCCAGCATGCCCTGGAATCACATTAAGGCTTTGACTCTGGCAGGCACATAGCCCTGGCACATTTACTTATTGGACAGAGCAGGGCCACAGAGACTGGGTTAACAAAGACTGCCAGAGAGACTACCAGGGACTGGGGTGACCAGAGTCCGGTGGTGAAGGATGAACAAGGTGAGGGAAGAGGCATCAACCCCTGGCTCTAAACCTCCTACTGGACAGGCATTTCTGACTCATTGGAGCACCAAAGGCACTCAAATCACATTTGAGTTGCCAATAGACCCCCAACATCTAGTTGCTGGAGTCCTCTTGAACTCTCCAGCTAGAGAGTGGGGGGCTATCAGGGACAATTGGTCTAGAACTCTTAAACTAGACAAATTATACGAGGACCCTCCAAGGTAGGTCCCAGGTATTTCTGTAGTGGGAAGGTTTGATTGTCCTCTTCCAGATATTACCGGTGGGGGAAGGGATGTCCTAGTTGCTTGTAGTTCACCAAAGCTGAGACTGCAACCCAGGGTTACTGATACACTAGGATTAGACAGAGATCAGCTGAATACAAGACAGAGCCACCTACCCCCACTACACTAAGCAAGCCTCTTAGAGTCACAGACTGCAATACTGTACAGGTACTTTGCAAAATTGTAGAGGAAAAGCTGCAGTCACCAGCCCCTAGGTGAAGGGCTGGTCAACCACAACTGTAGAAGTTTCCAGTCCAATTTCACCTGACCTGCTAATTTAGCTAAACTCTGAAAACAATCATGGGGTGGAATTAGCAGAAAAACTCTGGCAACATGAATAAACAAAACAGTTCAACTCCCCCAAGGAATGACAAAACAGCCAATCAAGAGGATCCCATCCACAAACTGATAGCTGAGATGTCTGAAATCGAATTTAGAATTTGGGTTGCAGACAAGATCAACAAAATGGAAATAAAGATGGAGGTAGAAATTGTAGGATTAATTCAGAAGATGTCTCAAGAATTCAACCAATTCAAAGACAAAATGACCAAAGATTTTGACACATTGAGACAAGAAGTTGCAGCCCTCAAAGATCTGAGAAATATAGTAGAAGCCCGCAGTAACAGAATGGAGCAAGCAGAAGAAAGGATTTCTGACATGGAGGACAAAGCTTTTGAATGCTCCCAAACACTCAAGAGGAAGAGAAATGGAAGGCAAAAATGGATCATTCTCTCAGAGAGCTCTGGGATAACTCGAAGAAAACCAATATTTGTCTTATAGGAATACCTGAAAGTGACGAACTGGCTTCATAAGACACAGAGTCCCTTCTTCTTGAGATTAGGAAAGAGAATTTTCCAGACATGCCTAGAGACTTTGAAATTCAGATAGCAGACAGTTTCAGAACCCTAGCATGACTCAACCCAAATAAGACATCCCCCAGGCACATCATCGTCAACTTCACTAAAGTTAATATGAAGGAGAAGATTCTGAAAGCAGCCAGATGCAAGAAAACCATTACCTACAAGGGGAAGAATATTAGAATAACTGCAGATCTCTCTGCTTAAACCTTTCAAGCTAGAAGGGAGTTGTCATCGACTTTTAACCTCCTAAAACAAAATAACTTCCAACCCAGGATCCTATATCCAGCCAAACTGAGTTTCATTTATGATGGAGAAATTAAATACTTTAGTGACATCTATATGTTGAAGAAATTTGCCAACTAAACCAG
>CAUYON010037346.1:0-23310 GCA_963573935.1 Arctocebus calabarensis | reverse complement strand
ATTCGTTTTTCCAATCTTGTGATACTTCCATTAGGAGAATAGTCTCCAATTCCATCCAGGAATGTTTCGGTTGCTGCAAAAGTTACATAATTTCCATTTTTTTTTTTTTTTTTTTTTTTTGTGACAGAGTCTCACTTTATTGCCCTGGGTTGTGCGCCATAGCATCACAGCTCACAGCAACCTCAAACTCTTGGGCTTAAGAGATGCTCTTGCCTCAGCCTCCCAAGTAGCTGGGACTACAAGCGCTCACCACAATGCCTGTCTATTTTTTGGTTGTAGTTGTCATTGTTGTTTGGTGGGCCCAGCTGGATTTGAACCTGCCAGCTCTGTGTATGTGGCTGGCGCCCTAGCCGCTTGAGCTCCAGGCACTGAGCCACGATCACCACTTTTAATCAATGCTGTAAATAGAAAGCTTCCAACTGAAACAGAACTCCTGAAACCCCGTTAGAGGAGTCTTTGGAGTCACAGTGCAGGCCCCTGCTTCACACGAAGCACAAGGCCTGGGTAGCTGTGTCTTCCCTTGTCTTCTTCTTCTCTTAGATATCTAAGCACAGTTGAGTTTTAAATACTGAGAGATCCCAACTAGAAGTATACTCTGTTCGGGAAAATCTCCGCCTCCTGTTTGTAAGTTACTGTCTAGGCTGTGCTTGCTACCTTTAGGAATAGTTTTCACCTCTCAGTATTAATGTCACGGTTTATATTTTCTCAGAGGGCAATCCTGAATTCCAAGTTACAGGGTGTAACTTGCAAACACTGACAGTATATTTACCCTTCCATCCCTAGGCAGACTAAATATGTGGCAGCTCTAGCCCTAATTAAACTGCTTTGGTGTCTAAAACCCCGAGTTCCCTGCAGGTCTAAAAATCTTTCTTTCTTTCTGGTTTTCTTTGTCTCTGGTGCAATCCTGGGCATACGCAGGGCTTTACTTTCAATAGCATTTATTATAGTCATGTTAGTAATTACACATTACCCTGAAAGCAAATGCTTTCAGTGAACACCCTAATGTACAATTCAGCAAGCGCTCTTGAATTATAATGAACATTTCCATTTTAATAAGGTTTGACTAAAGTGCAGCTGTCTCTGCAAATTATCTAAAATGGTACAATACCTGCATTAGGAACTCAGTCGTGCTTGCATTAGGGATCATCAAAGGCAAGTTGATTTCCACCTTCATTTCTGTACCATAAAAGGAAAGAATTGCCGGATAAGCCACTTTAATAGCAGAGGAAGCAGCAAATCGATTTTTGACAGGATTACTGAGGAGAATGATGAGGAGTGGGTGAAATTGACTGAGAAACGAGAGATGAATGATAATGGTTAAGGATAAGCCAGGATCCTGATAGGGAGGGTTGGGTGTGAATTAGAATAACAAAACCGCTGTTCCTGAAATTATTTGGAGGAAGGGAAACCATGTTTAGTTAGGATTTTCCAACTGAATTAAATTCCAGACTTTTCTATGATTGTTACAGAAACCCTGCTGTAAAACAATACGTGGCATAGGTCGAATGCCACCAGGTGGGGCATAGGACGTCAGCCCGAGGTCCTGATGGGAGGAAAGCTACTTCTAAATCAGAAAATGATGAGACAATGTAGGTGGCAAAGAGAAAGAGAGAAAGCAGATGGAAGGGGGATGCTCCGATGCTGTTTTAGTAAAGACTGGGAAGAACAGTCAGGAATAAGGTAGAGAAATACGGAGGGAGGCGAGACGGAGAGCAGTTAGAGTGGGAAAAGCATTGTAACAACGGGGATTTTAGAGAAATGGAGTCTGCAACTGTTTCCAAAATTTAGTAAGAGCAACAGCCTCTGATAGGAAGCTTCAAGCCCAGAACTGGGAAATATTTCAAATTGGAATTAATCATAAAAAGTGGCTTCTTAGCCATTTTAAGAACAACAAGTAGGTTCTTCTCCCTGTCCTGGTAGGGGAAGAATCTGCCTGCTTGGTAGTTTTCTACCTTTTTTCTTAGGAGAGAAAATATTGTGTGCAGTGATCCTGTTAGGGGGGAAGAACAGGCAGGGTGGGGCAGTTATGGCCATTTTTGCTTTAGGAAAATGATTCCCCTGGCGCTGCAGAGCCCCTGCTTCGCAGGTGAGAGCAATTTGGGGACGGCTGTTTTGTCAATGGCTGTGCTGCTTTGATGTAGACAGACCTGGGCTCAGACTTTGGCTTTGTTTTTATCAGCAAATTTCTTATCTTCCTTTGCATTATCAAACTACCTGGCCTGTCCAACCTACTTGACCTGTTTCTACTTCCCAGTAATAAAAATAATAAAGAGGCAGTGTTTCTTATATTAATGGCTATTCTCTGCATTTGAGTAACAGACCCCATTTTCTTGCACTTTCTTTAGGAATTTACAGTGTTCTCCTTTCAGTATTATCTACAATAGATGATGCTCCTCTCCACTGAGTCATTTCTATCTGCATATCCACAGCCTTTAGCACCGTCTCTCCTGTGCTGAAAAAGCTCTGGCTTGGATACAGCTCACCTGTAACATCTCTCCTCACTTCTCAGCTCCCTTTCATAATTACCTCCTTCACCTCTTCTCCTCCCATGCATTCTTCTGCCCCCCCCCCACCTTCTATTATCATTTCCTAAAAACTTTGCTGTATTTGTTGGTGACTTCCAGGAAGCCAATGTAAAAGGAACTTCTCAGTCCTCATTTTCCTCAATTCTCATCAGCATTTTCATCTAGGTTTTTTTTATTTTTTGACTTTTTGGTGCTTTGCACATTTTTTGGTTCGTTCATTTCCTTCTTTCTTTTTCTCTTTCTTTCTTTCCTTCCTTCCTCCCTCTTTCCCTCCCTCCCTCCCTTCTCTCTCTCTCTCTCTCTCTCTCTCTCTCTATCTCTTTCTCTCTTTCTTTCCTTTCTTTCGTTTTGACTCCCAGGCTCAAGCAATCCTCTGGCCTCAGCCTCCCAAGTGGCTGGGATGACAGGTGTGCACCACCATGCCTGGCTGATTTTTCTATTTGTAGTAGGAGATGGGGTCTTTCTTTACTCAGGCAGGTGTGGAACCATAAGTGATTCTGACCGCAAGTGGGTCTTCTGCCTAGGCCCCCCAGAGTGCTAGGATTACAGGTGTGAGCTACTGCACCCAGCCTCTTTCCTTCCATCTTTCTTTCTTATTAATGTTTGCCTATCTCCACAATCCCAGTGTAAAGGATTATCTTGTGTAGTATAGAGGGCAGAGAAGGTGCAGGTAACATAGTAGAACTGCATAATCTGAATTTGAATCATAGATACATTCTCCCTGGGTATTATTTATCTTCTCTAAACCTCAGTTTTCTAATCTCTAGGACGTGGGCAATACTACAAATCTCCCAGAGTTAGTGTGAGAAGTCAATGAGACTAAACTCCTGACCTCAAGCCATCCTCCTGCCTCAGGCACGCCCCACAGTGCCAGGATTACATGTGTCAGTCACCACACCCATACCCAGAGAGTAACTAGCAAAAAGCCTGTACATATGAACATTCTGCAATTCTTACCTGATATTTTTATTCATCTTTTATTCCCCAATAGCTAATATAGAGCTTAGGATACAGTAGGCTTTTATTAAATGTTTGTGCAATGATTGAATAAATGAATAAAATTCATTCAAAGGCTCAGTTTGACTCATGGAATTGTTTTGAGAATGAGATAAAGTGATGGAAGCAGTGCCTGGTACTCTGAGCGTGCTTAGAGAAGCATTATCATTACTACACAAAGAGACTGCTGCTCAGGTCAATTAACATGATTAAGAACTACACTCAGGGGTCTTATCTAAAGCAATCATCATTTTTAATTGTTCTCTGCATCCCACCTCTCCTAGCAATAAAGGATAGAGCTCCTGCAATTGTTTCCCTTTATCTTATTTTCTTTCCTCTCCTTACTGAAGAAATAAACCTACTGAAACGATTTAGCAATTCTTCCCTTGGATCTTATTTCTCTGCAGTTACCATCCCATTTCTTATCTTTTTTTTTTTTTTTCCGTTTTCACAATTGTATTTGAATCATTTGTGAAGGAGTTGTCTGCTATCTTTGTCTCTGATTCTTCCCCTACAATTCTCTTAACTCAGTCCTATGGTACTTGCTTCCCACTTTTCCATGGAAACTTGTCAAGATCACTAATGACTTAAACATTTGTCAAGTCAAATGTGAAAGTCGTGGTTCTCAATTTACTTTGTCAATCAGTACCACTGACAGTTGCTGCACCTTTTTTAAAGCTTTCTTCATCTATTTTCCAGGATACCTTTCATTCTTGATTATTCTTCCGCTTAACTAGCTGGCTTTTTCTTAGCCTCCTTTGCTGGTTTCTCCTCCTATTTCCAACTTCCAGATTTTGTCTTAGTATTAGAACCTTACCTTCTTTCTCTATATTCGGTCTTTAGGTTAACTCTTCCAATCCCATACCTTTAAATATTATCTAAACGCTGACAATTCCTAAGTTCATATTTTCACCTTTAATCTTTCTACAACTCCCTATGTATAATTGGGTACTTCATTTTTCCACTTAGATATACTCCCTACGTATAATTGGGTACTTCATTTTTCCACTTAGGTATCTCAAATGTAACACATTCAAAATTGTGCTCTTGACTGCACCCTGCCTCTTGACTCCCTTTGGAGATGAGCTCCAGAGTGAGACCTCATCTCTAAAGATAGCCAGGCGTTGTGGCAGGTGCCTGTACTTCCAGCTACTCAGGAAGCTGAGACAAAAGAATCGCTTGAGCCCAAGAGTTTGAGGTTGCTGTGATTTGTGATGCCACAGCACTCTAGAGGAAGTGACAAAGTGATACTCTGCTCAAAAAAAAAAAAAAAAAGAAAAAAAAATTAAAAAATTAGCCAGGCATTATGGTGGGTGCCTATAGTCTCAGCTCCGCAAGAGGCTACGCCAGGAGGTGCCTGTAGTCTCAGCTCTCAAGAGGCTACCCCAGGAGGATTGCTTGAACCCAGGAATTTAAAGTTGCTGTGAGCTGGGCTGATGCCATGGCACTCTAGCCTGGGCATCAGAGTAAGACTCTGTCTCAAAAAGAAAGAGAGAGAGAGAGAATTTATCAAAACAGTAAATGGATTATTAAATGTTTGGGGGGTCTAATAACTTTTAAGTTTTTCTATGTAAGTTTAACTTTTATGTATTAATAGTATCCCAATAAAATGACAATGGCTAAATTTGCTGGAATGATTTGTCCTGTAGACAGAAAAGTGTGGACGTTTTTGATGTCTCTTAAGTCCCAGTGACTGCTTTCTTCTCTTATGCATATGTCTACCTCTGCCTATTGGTAAAGTTAGACTTTATTTAGGAAAGAACTTTTGTTCAGCTCCGAATCATGCTACACACTGCTTTGCATTCAAATTATTACGAGATGACTCATTGATGGCTTCGAACACTCCCAGGCCCTCCTTTCTTGGCTCCTCCCATCACCTCCTAATTGACTATTTAAAATAGGCATGGGAGGAAAGCAGTCCTCACTGTGATTCAGAGGTGACAAATGTGCCTTTTGGCTCCCTATCCTCCCAGAGGCACAGTGTAGCTTATTGTTTAATCTCCTGCTTGGTCAGTGACCAAGTGCAATCTGGTTTTCATTTGAATCCAGTTGTGCTTATGATGTGATGATTAGAATATCTGTTGAAAGGGAACAGCATCCTTCTTAGGAACAGAACGAAACTGTAAAATATACAACCTCCCTAGTGACTTTTATCCTAAAGCCAAGCTGATATCTGAAATTTATTTGTAAAATTGTGATTAAAAATAACAACAATAAAACTGACTTTAATGTTAACTATTTCTTCTTTTTCTTCTCCTTATGAACCTCAGTTTTCCATGTACCTTGCATATTAGATTAAGTCTAAACTCTCATCTGAACTTATTAAAAATGGTTTCAGCATTTTATGATGTATTGGTAATAATAATTTATTAAAGATACCTCCCCCAGAAAACTTGAAAATATTTTTGCTTCTTTTCTTCCAGGGAGATCTTTTAATTGAGAACTCATGTATATATGCCTGAACACTTTCTAAATTTGGTAGAAATATCTGGCAGCAACTTAGATGCTGCTGCTGATAGTAATTACAAACATAATTACAACATCTGTTTTGTACAACTTGAGTTCACATAGCTATGTGGTGGGTTAATTAATGTGTGAGTATCTTTCTGAGTGCCAACATAACTACTATGGTATCTAAAAATAAACCCATAAGAGGTGGTAAACTTCTAATAAAAAAAAACCAGTAGGGTTACCTTTCCTAATTTCCCAAGGGGTTTCCCTACCATCTAACGTGGGTGGATGATAAAGGTTCCTAAGACTGTTTTCTCAGGCCATGTCACTATTAAGTGCTTTTAATTGTTTCCCATTTCCAGTGGAAACCAAGTCAATCTTACACACACATGCACACATGGTATCTGCCCTATAAGAGGCAGCGAACTAGTCTATCTGGAAATTACTAGAATTAAAAAAAAAAAAAAAAGATACAGCTCCTGTCCTCAAATAAATGGTTTTACATGGTTGCATAAGGGCTAAATTTGACATCTTTTCATTTGATATCTTTTAAAATCTCAACTTACTTTTCTAACTTTATCTCTATTGAATCTTAGATAAACTTTTAGCTGAAGTTTAAAATATCTACTTATTCTTCCCAAGCATCTTTGATTCTTACCTGTGTTCACGTTTTTTCCAACCTATTTTCCCACTCTCTTCCCACAGTTCTGCTGAAATCTTACCCTTTCCTTCACCCCTAGTCTATGTGGATTTCCCAGTGCACTTTGACATTGTATCCTGCTTGGCTGGTCAACTTTTTATTCTTCCCAAACAGACTGGGACCTTCCTAGGGATAAAACCATGTCTTGTTTATTTTATACGCCTCACATATAGGCAGATAAAATTTTTATATTTATCCTTTGTAAGAGTCCATAATTTTACTTTTTTTTTAAAAAAAAGTGGAACTGTAAATTTTTAAAATTACTGTGTTTCTGAGCCTTTAATATAAACAATAAAAACATCTCGAGGCCCACTATAGTATAAGTGTTGCATTGCATTCTGGGAGATGCTACTTAAGTACACTAGATGGCTCTTTGGTGTGTATTTATCACCGACACTGACACGGTAAGCGAAAGGGAGGGTTGGTAGTCTGGCTCTAGTATCATAAATTGGTATCTTTTTGTTTCCTAGTCTGGACTTTAAGTTTCAGAAACTCTTCGTTGATTTGTGCTAAGCAAATTCGCAAATTATTGGATTTACAATTAGCTCTTATAAGAGGCAACTCTGCCTAGGATATTCTCTTCTTGAAACTTCCTATCCAGGAACTAAATATTGCTGGGAAATTTGGCAAATAGAGAATAAGCAAGGGAAACTGAGCATTTTTAAGGCATCTTCTACCAAAATCTGATACTTTGAAGAGTTTTGCTTCTCTATATTACCCTGAAATCACTATCCGGGTGGCTAATTTCTACTTTTCAACGCTCATGTTCCCTACATTCTTTTGTGATCACTCCTTTGAATTTGCTCTTATTAGAATTTCACTCTCTCATTTTAATATGTGCATTGTCCTAATCCACACAAATGTCTGTCTTTTACACTGTGCCACTTTTGTAGTTTTGGTTAGTTGCTTTTCAGGTGTTTTGTTCATGCTAATCATGTGATAGAGTGGTTTCTCCTGGATAGGTTGAGGGCTCTCTCTCTCTCTCTCTTTTTTTTTTTTTTTGCAGTTTTTTTTTTTCCTTTTTGGGCCGGGGCTGGGTTTGAAGTTTTTTTTTTTTTCCTTTTTGGGCTGCAATATGGGGCCGCTGCCCTATTCCTTTGAGCGACAAGTGATGCCCTAGGTTGAGGGCTCTTATTATCCTTACCCTCTTCTTATTTCATACTTACACACACACATACACACATATATCTGTACACGCACATACATATATGGATATATACACACATATATATCAAGCTATATCTCTGGTATAAATCAAGCTATTGACTATAGAGAACATATTCTGAGAATGATTTATACAGCTTTATGGGCAAGGAATATCCCCTTTTACAAACCCTAAACTTAAAACTTTTGAAAGCTACTAACTTAATTCGTACCATTGCTTCTTAACAGCTGTTAGGGCATTTGAATTATGGAATGTTTTGGGAAAAAAAAAGCCAGGATGTATGATTTCTAACAGTGGGGGTGATAACAAGAGAACAAGTTAAAACATGCAGCTCTAACAGTCAACGAAAATAGTTAAGCAGAAGTTGGGGGATGAGAGCAACTCTTGTCAGTGTTAAACTATGATGACCAATTATTGATGTTCAATAACCTATCAATTTCTTTTCTAGCAACAGGGTTCATTACCTTAAAAGAAAGTTCTGATTTGCTGTTTAATGCAGGAGGAAACATTTTAAAAAATCTTTTACATGCCAAGATCTAATGGAAAAGTATTAATTGCTTTTAGTTCAATTGGACATTGTGTTACAGAGAACTCCTATTTTAGAACAGATGAATCTGACCCTCCTCTAAACATATGCGTCACTGGCAAATGATATAAAATAAATAAAATTAATCTGTGAGGAGCTGCAGTAAAACAAAATTCCCCTAATACAAATAAAACTGGAACAGAATGTGGCCATTTAAAATAATAATTAAAAAAAACACAATAAAACTGACCACAATTGTTCAAAGCTAACATAACCTTGTCATGGTTCATCAGACCCCCTACTCTCTTGTATAAGTGGTTTAACAATCTAAGTAATGAAATCACGTGGCAGCCGCTGGTGAGAGCCAAGAGGCATTGCCTATAAATGATGGTATGAACTGGAAAACTGCAGTTGACTGAGTGTGTCTTCTCTGAGTTCATTTGACCAAAAAGAGGAATCAGCGACTGAAGAAGACTGAACAAAAAGGAGATAATTTTGTCAAAAATAATTTTACTCTAGATGTCATTACTCATTTCTTGTCATTGTAAAATCCTTTATCGTACTCTTAATTCTACCTTCACAAGCATCTTATTTCATCAACCAGCTCATAAGCTTATCAAAAGCTTTTCACAAAGTTTACTTTTTTGTATTTCTTTTATGTGCAGAAAAGAAATTTGTGCTTGGGGCAGCACCTGTGGCTCAAAGGAGTAGGGCATCAGCCCCATATGCCGGAGGTGGTGGGTTCAAACCCAGCCCCAGCCAAAAACTGCAAAAAGAAAAAAAAAATAGAAATTTGTACTTGCTTAATAAATGTGTTTCATGTTTTTAATTGAAGAGGAAAGGTGTGGCTAAAAATATAATGTACTTGAATCAGCAATTTACAGAAAATAAAACATAATAAGCTATGCTTTAAGTCTATTTTGAACATACTTCTGTGGATACCTAAAAACCTAATCTAGATGCTATAGAGTGATATCACCTTGTTTTCTGAACGCAGATGTGCTAGCTAGTAGAAGGCTCTCATTAACAAGTAGTAAACAGTAAGAATGATTTTATCAAGTACATGCACTGATTACTAATCCACAGGCATTTGTTGCATAGCCAAATTCTTCATAGTTCAATCTCATAAGTATTAGATTAGGTGAACCTGTAGAAAACAAGGTAGAAAATATTATACTAATAAAATGACCTGTAAAGTTTTTATTTTTTATTTGGTATAAATACTAGGGTAACTTAAATGCTGAACTCTAACAATTTCTAGAAAATTTTCCCTTTTATAATTTTTTTTGAAACATATAATACTAAACAAAGAGTAAGGAAAAATGGTTTATTTCCAAAAAACTTTTTAAGGAGTCTAATTTTATGGCTGTTTCTTCCTTAAAGCATATGTACATTATGAGAAATAACCTTTGAATAATGAGTCTTTGAAGTTGCATTACTGCACATTTAATAATTTAACACTGATCAATTATTTAGAAAACAAAACTTTATTTATAAGTCCCATAAAAGGAATAAAAAGTAACTGAAAATTCCCATTTGTGTAAGTTATTTTGCTGAGTTACAAATAATAAAAAATGGTGGTTTATAAATTGCCATCAATACATACTGCCTCACATTACCAGGGAATGGAATTAAAGAAAAAAAAAATACATCCTGGGCATTGTTCACCATAATTGTAAAATATAGATAATTTAATATCAATGCTTGTAGAGGGAAGAAATAAAATACAGTATATTTGGACTGAACGAGCTATAATAATTTTTTTCTTTTCTTAACTGCTATTATTTATATTTTCCTTTCCTTCTGAATTTGTTGAAAGTTTATAACAACCATTGTGTGTGGGTATAGAATACCAGGGACTCAAAATTATTTTAGAGAACTCAAAGCCCTCTAGGTAAATCTATTTTCCACTATGGCAATTTGCAGCAATGTAACAATCCCTTAGGTATTGCTCATATATTTGGAGTACTAAGCTTAGTATTTTACAGTTTGTTTTTTTTTGTTTAAGACAGTCTTACTCTGTTGCCACAGGCTGGAGTGCCCTGGTGTCATGGCTCACAGCAATCTCAAACTCTTGGACTCTAGAGATCCTCTTGTCTCAGCCTCTGGAGTAGCTGGGACCATAGGCACACGCCACAACGCCTGGGTGATTTTTCCATTTTTAGTAGAGATGTAGTCTCCCTCTCGCTCAGGCTGGTCTGGAAATCCTGAGCTCAAGCTATCCACCCACCTGAGCCACCCAGAGTGCTAGAATTACAGGCCAGGAGCCACTGCACCGGACTTTATAGCTGATTCTCAACTGGAGGGAAATGTTCTATATTTGGCCAAACTATGTGCAATCCCACAGAGGTTCTCATTCTGCTCAGTAGAACCTATCTTACAATTTGAAATCTATCTCCTTCACTACCCTCCTTTCTCCTGTTCAATTTCCAGTTTCCTCAAAAACAAAACAAGACACAACACAACTCATAGTCTTTTCAGCCCTTTAACCATCATTCTAGTTGTTTTACGCTCCTTCAACTCATTAATAACGTCCTTTCTAAAGTTTGACTTCTAGAACTGGACACACTTCTGGAGTAGCACATTAGTCTCATAACTTTTTTGTCCTGGACATTAATTTTCTGTTAACACAGCCAAACAGGACATTCATTTTTAGCAGCCACACTCCTAAAGCTTACATGAATCCTATATTATTTAATATTAATTAACAAATATTAATTACTATTACATAGTCATAGATCTATTTCTTATGAGTTATTAATTTAGTTCTTATGCAATCTGAATTTATGAGGTATGTTTTTGAAACATAAATGCATAGTTTGCTAATATATTTTATTGGATTTCATGTCACCTTTTATTATCATTATTATTATTATTTTTGAGACAGAGTCTCACTTTGTCACCCTCCGTAGAGTGCCATGGTGTCATAGCTCACAGCAACCTCCAACTTTGGGGCTCACGTGATTCTCTTGCCTCAGCCTCCCAAGTAGCTGGGACTACAGGTGCCTGCCACAACTCCCAGCTATTTTTAAAGATGGGGGTCTCGCTCTTGCTCAGGCTGGGCTTAAACCTGTGAGCTCAGGGTAATCCATCCACCTCGGCCTCCCAGAGGGCTAGGTTTACAGGTATGAGCCACCATGCCTGGCCTTATTATTATTACTTTTTTAGCATCTCTTCTGTCCAGTGTATTCACATGGACTATTGCCAGACTTGATATTTCTATTCCATCTCTTTAAGTCCTCAACCCAAACAACAAATTAAGTCAAACATTTTGGCCTAGTCTTTAAAGCTCTGTGTGGCAAAGCACTTCAGTGGCTCCTAAGCACTTATGGAGAAAGTATGTCAGTTGGAAAGAGGATTGGCCAAACAGGCAACAAGTCTAGTTTCTAGTCTGACTCTGATCCTTGCTGGTTGGTAACTTAGGAAGTCACTCAGACTCAATTTCCTTCTCTGTACTAACACGGGGACAGAATAGCTCATCTACCTACTTGCAAGGTTTTGGAGATTTCAGAAAAGATGATACATGTGGAAAGAAAGGCCTTAAAAATATAAGGTCTTGATAATACTGAGGATGTCAAGCCCCTATCATGCTGATGAAATGCTTTTATAACCTCACCCTGGCCTCTCTGGTTTGACCTCTTTGCCTTACCTATGCCTCAAACCTATAAAAATGGAATAATATTAAAGATCTGCTCAATCTTGTTTCTGCCTCTTGTTGCTAGCTCTTTTCTGATGGTCTGAATGCCTTTTATTTCTCACTAATTCCTATCTGCTTTCACATACTCACATTTCTGTGTCTTTGCGAAAAGTGCCTAGGATATTTCGCCTAAGGTTCCTGGCTTTCTCCCTCACCTCCACTGGCAGGATTGCCACTCCTAAGTCAAGGCCAGGCTCAAATGCCATCTCTCAAGGGCTTGATTTCCCTGTTAGACTCAATCCCTTCACAGTGCCCTCAATCTTTCATTTCCTTATTCTGTCTCTAGTCCAGGTAGTCTTACTCCATTTGTTTGTGTCACATGAGGGGAAAGTACCATGCCTCACATACTTTATGTTTCTGCAGTACTCAGAATTATGCTTTCCTATTAGTCCATTTGTACAGGTTTGAGGCATAGGTCAGACACAGAGGTCAAGCCATTTGCGAAGTTCATGTTATCTTTTAAGTGTCAGGGAGACTCCTAAGGTCTGCCTGAATTCAAGTCTGGGACTCTTTCAACAGCGTCTATACATTTCTTCACCTCTGTTTTGAGCATTCTTCAATAAATGCTTCCTAAGATGAATTAACACTCATTTTCTTTTCTTCCTCGGCCTCATCTTCTCTCTTTAGTCCTCCTATTAGGGAATCATACTTGTGTTTGCTTCGGAATTTAGAAATATGCTTTCATGTCATCGGGAAAGCATAGTTTACTATGTCCATATTTGTCTACGAGGAATGTTTTCTTTAAATGTCCATATTACCAGTTAGGGGGTTCTTACTGGTTGGAATAAATCTAGAGTCTCAACTCCTCTGTGGTAGTTGCTCTGACTTCTGAAATATAACTTTCAGAATCACCTGTTCTTCTCTGATCAAAATCATGTCAAAAGCTGCTGATATTGAAACCAGGTTCAGTGCATGCTTGGATGAATTCCTGAGTGTTTTTCTCCACACTACTTGTTTGCATACTTTGCAATGGTTCTTCTGAGTTCTTTCAGAAATTATCTTCACTTCTGACCTCCTGCCAGTCCATGCCATCAGGTAGCCAGATGCAGAATTTAGTCCTTCTTTGGTCTTAGGGTGTTTGTCATTCTTTTCCTTTGACAATTTACCTCTAGGTTTTAAACCTGTGTTCAAATAATGTATAATGAATTCTAGGGCTCTTTGACTTAGTAATAACACATCCAGTTAATGTTTACTGAGTGCTTTGTCAGGCACTGGGCTCAATGTCTTAGATATGTCTTTTCTTTTTTTTGAGACAGAGTCTCACTTTGTTGCCTTCAGTTGAGTGCTGTGGCACCACAGCTCACAGCAACCTCCAACTCCTGAGCTTACGCGATTCTCTTGCCTCAGCCTCCCGAGCTCATCAAGTAGTCCCCATATACTGAGGGTGGTGGGTTCAAACCCGGCCTCGGTCAAACTGCAAAACAGAAAAATAGCTGGGTGTTGTGGGGGGCGCCTGTAGTCCCAGCTACTCGGGAGGCTGAGGCAAGAGAATCGCTTAAGCCCAGGAGTTGGAGATTGCTGTGAGCTATGAGATGCCATAGCACTCTACCAAGGGCAATAAAGTGAGACTCTGTTTCTACCAAAAAAAAAAAAAATCATCAATATTAACCATGAATTTTGTAGTAATAATAGATAACATGTCTAGAGAGTTTTCTATGTGGTAGGCGATATTTAAAATGCTTTTCATGGTTGAGCGTGGTGGCTCATGCCTGTAATCCTAGCGTTCTAGGGGGACAAGGAGGGTGGATTGCTTGAATTTGGGCGTTCAAGATCAGCCTGAGCTAGGCCCCATCTGTACTAAAAATAGAAAAACTAGCCAGGAGTAGTGGTTCGTAGTCCTAGCTACTTGGGAAGCTGAGGGAAGAGAATTGCTGGAGCTCAGGAGTCTGGGTTTGCTGTGCGCTATGATGCCTGGCACTCTATCCAGGGCAACAGAGTGAGACTTCTTGTCAAAATAATAATAATAATAAAATTAAACATAATATGTTTTCACGTATTGTTTCAATTATCCTCTCAATAACCTAGAGAAATAAGGGTCCGTGTATTATTATCTTTAGTGGTTTAAGAAAAACAGGCATAGTAATTTTTTTTGCTACTCACAAACCAGCTGCGTCTGTCTGACCTTGTTAGAAATGCAGACTCTCAAGACCCACCCCTCTACCTGCAGAATCAGAATATGCACCTACTAAGATGCTTAGGCATTCATGTGATGTTCAAGTTAGAGACACGGGGCGCTAAATCAGCTGGTGAGGATGAAGCTAAGATTCAATCCCGTGAAGTGGGATGTTGAAACCAAAATCCTCCAATACCACATGAAGTTGTCTTAAAAATCTATGGATAAGAAAATGTTTCTGAACTTGCCATGTTTACCTATTATAAAATTAAAAATGTCCACATACTTGATGTACCAATGATGATGTGAAACTCGGGTAGGATTTTGCTTTCATAACTTATAGTTAATAAAATATTTATTTGTCATACATCACTTTTATGTTTGATTACTTATCATAATCCAACTTTACTTCATTTTCGTACTTTCCCCTCCATCTCTTCTTCTTATTCATTCTTGATTTTTATTTTTATTTTTTATTTTAAGTGAAAGGACAGAGTTTACTGATAGAGATAAGGAAACCTCTGTCAGGGCGGAGGGGGGAACTGAAGTGGGAAGTCCCTTTTTATTAATTCTTAAAATATTTACTTATATATTCCACAGCATTTGTAGAAAGTCTAATATTGTCAAGCACTTTTTTTATGATGTAGGAAAACAAAGAAGGATGATATACACTTCCTGACCTCAAGACATTTAGTGGCATTGGGTGACAGACGATTACACATGAGCGATGTGAGGGAGTTACACAGCACAACTGAAACAGCAGAAAAGATTTTTACAGTGAGTTGCCTTCAAATCAGACCCTAAGATAGCTCTTTAAATATAAGCAGTGTTTTGGGGAAATAAAGGAAATGCCAATAGAGGAGCCAGGAAGGTCAGGGAAGATGAGAAAGGGAAAGTGGAGGAGGATGATGCATTATCATGCCAGCTGCAGCTGCCCATGACTGGAACTTACCTCGTTGGGGGAATTTAGGGAGCTGGTATAAAACACTGCCCCACAGTTATTCTCCATCCAAAGGGTAGAGAGTGGAATATTTATATCTCAACTTTCCAAAGTCATAGGTTGAAGTTGTTCTTGGAGATACTCATTGGGGTCAATTTAGGCTTGCTCCACAAGCAGAGAAATGCAGATACTGGCCTCAATCCCTTGAATTGGTTAGGGGTGGGATATGGACCATGCATCTACCGCCTCTGCTACAAGAAGTACTTGACCCAGTCTGGGGAGCTTAGGGGAAGCTAGCCTAAGGCCTTGATTTCTGAGTCTACTCTTGTTGGGAAAAGCTTTCCACTAGGCAGATATCATGAATATCTTTTCCAGGAAGAGAGAATAGCAGGGCAAAGCCAGAGCATCAATAGAGATTATGGAATATCTGAGAAACTAAAAGTTGTTGGATGTTCCTCTGAGGGGTGGCATCAAGAAACGAAACTAGTCTCATAGGTTGGACCAGGTTAAAGAGGGGCTCTGTGTGCTGCACCAGGTCCAGTTCTTCTCCTTTGGGAAATAGGAAAGTGCTGAACACTTGGGAGTAGACTGACATGTCCATATTTGCATTTTTTAAAAGGTCACTTTTGCTGGAGTACTGGGAATTGATTAAAGGAGGTGAAATGAAGGTGGAGATATTTTGAAAAGGGCTCTCGCCAGACAAATGAGGGTGGCAGTGAGAATGAGGAAAAGGGAAAATTTGAGACAGTCTGTGGCTGGTTTGTTAATGGAGATGAGGCATTGGAATCATGGAGGGACTCAGGATGATTCTGAGACTCTCAGATGGGTGACTGTAGGTGGTGTCGGGTCCAGGGAAGGAGGGAAACCGGAGAACCTTGAATGTGGAGAGCAGGTATTTATGGGAGAAGAGGCTAAGAATGAGCTATGTTAATGGTACCTGAGGATCCTTTTGTAGGCAGAAGGATACATAGTTCTGGTGTCCCTCACTTAAAGAAATGCAATGGTGCTAAAAAATGACTAACCAAAAAGATGATTTTAAAAAAGAACGTCCTCTACAATCTCATACTGTCTACAGGGAGTTTAGACATCTAGCATGAAAAATTTAGAGCATACATTGTACATTCTGCCTCTTAATTGTTACATAAAAATGTCCTAAGATACTGATTCCTGCAGCCAGTGCCAGGGATTGTCAGAGCTACATATTTCTAACTCCTTGAGATTTGAAATGGCCTCAGAGCATACCTAATCGTCCACACCAAATAATATATTTTTTGGGTCTACCATGATGTGCAAAAGGTTGGGAAACATTTTTGTAACATATGCTTAAAATTGACATTCATTCATTACCAAATTTTAATGAAGTCTTTCAAGTACACGGAGAGGTGGTCATTTTTATAGTTTCCTAACAAAAGAAAATCTTTAATTTTAATATATAGTCAACTAAATATTTTGAGTGGGAATAAGAAAACATAAAGGGATCATATGTTGGTTTTTAATTTAAGTACTTTTTATCAGAAATGTGCTATGACTTTAAAACTTTTTATTATTTTTTAAAATTTCAGAATATTGCAGGGGTACATACATTTGGAGGAGCTTTAAATAAAGTTCTATTTCCTGCTTAGGCTAATTAGCAATGGTTTCAGCAATTAAAAAAAAGAACTAAATAATTGTAGAGGGCATCTGTCATTTGCTTCCTCAGAATTTTTCCTTGATTCCCACACCCCTCCCTTCTCGTTTTCTACCAGCATCTAGCTATTTCATTTGGGAAACTTCTTTCACACTCTTAATCATTTTGGGAATGACTTCAGCTTCAGGTCCAGGGAAGGGTCCTCACTGCCAATTGGCAAAGCCCCTTGCTCTTTGCTTATGGGGACTTCTGACTCTCACCGAAGTGGATGAGGTAAGAAGATGCTAAATAAGAGATTCTGGGAAAATCTCTCCCCTTTTTTTTGAAAGAGCAGCTGGGAGAGATGTTCCCATTTCTTAAAAATGTGGCATGAGAATGTGAGGTCTGGAACTGCTTCAGATGTTCCTATTGTGAAGAAATCCAGGCAGAGGACACAGGCAAACAGATACACAATGGCCTTCTGGATCAAATCACGACTAAAGTCAACACTGATTCTGTAAATGTATTTTTTCCTTTTTTTGGTTTTTATTTATTTTTTGTTTTATTTATTTTTGTTTTTATTTATTTTATGGTGTGAGCCATTTGAATCAGATCCACCATTATTTCTAAATGAAACCATCATGACCAACAGTAATGCACTCAGAATATTTCCCCCAGGTCTTTTCTTTCTTTGTTAAGATCTTGGGGCCTGAAAAACCTTCTGGTTTGTAGACTCTGGGTTTATAAATTCACTCACCTCTGGGCGCGAAATGTGGGTCTTCGAGCCTTGGTGTAAGTAATTACAGATTACTGGGAGTCTGCAACTTGATAGGCCACAGTAACAAATGAGGAACAGAGTGTGAGAGATGAGACAAGAGAATGAGATGTACTTTTTGATCAGCGATATCCTAATATAGAATTATGTACTTAGGAATTTGAGAAATCTCAGACGCTTTAGTTGGTAGAACACTATTTTTCTGTGAATATTTTAAAAGAATACTTTTGGATTTTAGGCTTTGGTATGGGTTGAAAAACTTTATCACAAAGCAAGTGCAGGTAAATTTGTATCTCCTGATGCAGGCCACCTGCCTCACACATTGTTAAATCACGGTCTTTAACTGAGAGAGCCATTGGATGTGGAAACTGGTGATATATACATATTTTTTCACTTAAGACTAAGCTTTTTTTTTTTTCTTGAGACAGAGCTTCAAACTGTCACCCTGGGTAGAGTGCTGTGGCATCATAGCTCACAGCAACCTCCAATTCCTGGGCTCAAGTGAGTCTCTTGCCTCTGCCTCCCAAGTCGCTAGTACTACAGGCACCTGCCACAATGCCCGGCTATTTTTTGGTTTGCAGCCATCATTGTTGTTTGGTAGGCCCCAGGCTGGAATTGAACCCGCCAGCTTGGTGTACGTGGCTGGCGCCTTAGCCCGTTGAGCCACAGGCGCCCAGCCGACTAAGCTGTTCTTATAGAAGATGATCCAATGATCTCTAATTGAGTTTGTTTGTGAAAAAAAGTTCTCTGAAAAGTAATTTTGAGGAAAGAGACTATTTCAGTGAACAGAGTGTAAACTGGGGAGTGTAGTCTTCAGTTGTAAAAGAAAGGTGTGTTCTTCTCAAAAATAAAGCCCAATGCCTACGACCAAGTGATATTTGACAAGGCAGACAAAAAGACACATCAGGAAAAGGACACCTATTTCAATAAATGGTACTGGGAAAATTGGAGGCAGAAGAATGAAACTGGATCCTTGCTTCCTACCATGTACAAAATTAACTCAAGATAGAAAAAGACTTAAGTATAAGATCTGAAACCACAAAAATTCTAGAAGAAAACTTAGAAAAACTCTTCTGGGTATTTGCCTAGGCAAAGAATTTATAACAAAGACACTAAAAGTAATTGATGCAAAACCAAAAATAAATAAACGGAGCTTAATTAAATTGAAAAAAGAAATAAAAACAGAAGGAAATAATCAACAGACAACCCATAGAATGAGAGAAAATATTTATAAACTATATATCTGACAAAGGACTAATACTCAGAATATTCAAGGGACTCAAACAACTCAGCAAGAAAAAAAATAATCCCATTAAAAAGTGAGCAAATGACATGAGACAACCTTTTTCAAAAAAACATATTCAAATGGCCAACAAACATATGAAAAAAGTGCACATCACTAATCATCAGACAAAGACAAATTAAAATTATAATGAGCTACCACTGTACCAAGTCAGAATGGACATTACTAAAAATGCTAAAAACAATCAATGTTGGCATGGATGCAATGAAAAGGGAACACTTATACACTGGTTGGTAGTAATCTAAGTTAGTAAACCTCTATGGGTAATAGTATGAAGATTTTTCAAAGAATTAAAAGTGGGCCTACATTCAGTCCAGCTATCCCATTCCTGGGTATGTACCCAAAGGAAAATAAGTCATTATGTAAAAAGACACATACTTATCACAGCAAAATGCACAAATGCAAAGGTATGGAATAAGCCTAAGTGCCCATCAACAAATGAGTGGATAAAGAAAATGATATACACAGTCACACATGGGCACACAAAGGGTGTCAAAAATATGTATATGCATTTTAAGAAAGGAATAACTATTGACAGTTCTAATACTCAATATATACTGATGTTTGCTATCTTTTATATTGTACCTTATGTAATCAAAGAAGTCAAATTTGAGTTGAACATACATATGTGTGTGTGTATACATCATAGAATTCTATATACCACACAATACTAAGCTATACCAAAGAATTATGTCTTTTGAAGCAATTTGGATGGATGGCCAATATCCTAAGTGAACTAATTCAGGAATAGAAAACTAAATACCACATCTTCTCTCTCACAAAAGGGAGCTAAGATCAGGTATGCAGTGGCATGCAGAATGGTATAATGAACATTGGCGCCTCAAATGGCTGGAGAGGAGAAGGGGAATGAGGGATGAAAAATTACCTGTTGGGCAAAATGTACACCGTTTGGGTGATGGGCACAAAAATCTCAAACTATACAATTCATCCTTATAAGTAAAAACCAATTTACTCTAAATCTATTAAAATTTAAAAACTGAAAAACAAAGGTATGTTCTAGGGAACAAAGGGAGGGTTTCTGGGTTTTATAAGAAAAATTTCCATCCAAGTTTCCAATTAGGTCTGTTTATGCAAATGCGGATTGAACCTCACTTAGTTCTGGGCAGCATAGCTGAGGTCCAGTTGGTCAACACAGCTGAGCCCTGATTGGCTGATACAGCTGAGTCCTGACTGCCGAGACAGGTGAGCTCTGCTTATTGGTTCAAGTGACCTTCAAAATCCCGAAGGTGAATAGAGCTGCAGGTTTTCTGGGAACTCAGTGTACACGAGGGCCTTGGCAATAACCAAACGGCCACTTGGCTCTATTTAAAATTTAGGTCCACTTAGCCACTCAGGATCCCTCTTGAAGGATTCACTTTTTCAGGTTCACGCGTGTTCACGGCTTCCTATCTAGAGGGTCGCATCTGAGGAGAGACGGGCGTGAAGTACGCATTCCTTTGCCAGAGCTAAGCATTGGACTTTCATTTCCCTACTGGAGAAGCCAGATTTCTATAGTTTCCTGTAAACAAAGTTGCAATTGTTTGCCCTTTCTTTTCTTCTTTTCTATCTTCTTCTCCTTCTTTCTCTCTTCCTTCCTCATTCTAACACACCAAGAGAATATTTTAACTGAAAACATCAATCTGTCTTTCGACTTCTTATAAGGCCTATGAGTTGACTGCAAACCCAGCCAGCCTGATCTTTATTCATGCTTAATTCAATTTACCACATGACTGTGGATAAAACAACAGAATTAAATTATCTGCTTGCCAATTTATCTTGGAGATCTGGACTTTTATGAAAAAGCAAATTTTAGATTTCCAAGCTACAAGATCACAGGTGTTAGCTGCTTTTTCTCTCCTTGGAAGATGAATAAATTTTCACAAAGGTATTTTATGTACTTTTTAGACTCTTTCTTTGTCAGCAGATCCTTCTAGTGTGTTGGAAGCTCAACTACTTGACATGTTCTCAGTATTAGTAGTCACAGGTTTGAGAAACATTTTTCTCATCTAGTGACATTTAGAAGCAATACTCTAGACAATAACTTCTTAGAATGCTACAATCTACAAGATTAGTGACTGAAATGTCAAGTTTATAAAGGAATCCTTAGATGCAATGTTCTTTCCTGTAATACATGAAACGAGAGCAGAATGCGCTCATTCTGTGTCAAAGACACGGAAACGGGGCTACTACACAGAGGAGTTTAGTGCCTTGGTCAAGGTCACACAGCTGGTAAGTGGTAGAACAGAAATTCAAGCTTAGGTCCTTCTCGTCTCATAGCTTAGGCCTTCAGCCACAAGAATAATAATTGCAGATTTACTGAGCACTTCCTATGAGCTTTATGTGCAGTTACTTGACCGTCTTTCACTTGCCAGTGAGATTCTTGAGAATGGGAATGGTGTTTTTTATTTCCGTATGTGTTGTGCCTAACGGAGTGATATCTCAGTAGTTATTAGTTTAAGGAGATCCTGAAAGGACCTAAAAGAAATGGGATTTCAACAGCAGCAAGGCTAGGAGTAGGAGCTTGGGTGGTGGCTCTTGTGGTAAGAGAAGCAGAGATTTTTAATAAAAATAACTGCCATGCATTGATGCTGAGTCTGCTCCACATCAAAAGACTTATTTTTCACAGATTATGGCAGAAATTGGAAGCTTTCTCCCTTTCTTCCATAACAAATCCCCTGATTTTTATCTGGGCACACTTGCAGAATGGTGTGCGTGTGACTTCTGGGAAATACTCTTAAAAAGCAGGAACATGCGTTTCTTCTCTGCTTCTGTCCCCCTGCATGGAATGGTGACTGAAGGTGTGGAGCTCTAGGAACCATTGTGTGCCATGAGGGAACACTGAGGATGAGGCCACAGGTAGAAAGAGCCTGGGTCTCTGTTATTACAAAGGGCCACACCAATCCTGGAATGCATATCTTTGGATTCTTGAATGTGAGAATGAAGGAAACGTCTACCTTGTTTAAGCCACTGTCATTTGTTATTTATTTTGTTTGCTACTCATAGCGGAAATAAATCCTAACTATTTCATTCAATTTGATTCTGATAATAATGCTCTGAAGTCAGTACTATGATTATCTTCATTGGCAAGGAAAGAAAACAAGGCCCAGAGAACCTAGATACATTTCTCAGGGTCACACAGCTATTGAGTGGTAAACTTAGGGCTTAATACCCCTTCTTAGGCATTATATCATGTTCATCATATAAGAGATGAACCAGACAGAAGAAACTCTCCTGGTCGTATGTCCTTAGTTAGGGTACCTTTCTAACAAGATTAAATGATGGGTCTTTAGTGGTACATTTAGCAAAATGTGAATGACTCAGTGGAAAGACCTTGCCATCATTAAATACCTAGTAAAGAAGGCAGATGTTTGGTGAGAATGTTTTTGACTTCAAGTTATTGAAAATTCAATTCAAAGTGGCTTGAGCAACTAATGACATTTGTTAGCTCACATTAAAGGAAATTCAGACATAGAGTGATCTTTGGGGTTGCTCGACTCAGTAGTTAAATGAAGTTGTCAGGAATACAGGGTTCTTTTCCTCTCTCCTCTGTGTCCAGGCTCCTCGGGGTCACCCAGAAGTCATGTCTTACAATAACAAGAAGGCTGCTAGCAGCAGTTGCTATTACATACTTTCACATTTAGCAGGAAGAGAAAAGATATTTTTCTCATCAAAATTGGGGTAGATTTAGACTAATATAAACTTCCAGGACTTCAATTGAAAAGCTGTTATATTAACGAGGATTGCTAACCTAACTCCATGCAGAAAAAAAAATTAAATACATGGAACTGACCTAATTTTAAAAATTTTTTATTTGAAGAATTGCTAATTCTTTCTGTTTTGTTTTTCCAGAAGTCAAGAAAATCTTTTTCTTTCTTTCAAGCTATTTATAGCTCACAACAAATTGGTAAAGTGTATTTTTGGAAGCAAACTTTGAAGCATTTGGTTTTCTCTCTACTTGTTTTCTCCAGAATTTGGAAACTATTTGGGAGTATTCTTATTTATGGCAATAGAATTATCTGCATAAGTTCAATAAGAATTTGTTTGGACAAAATTGGACACAATTGGAGATACTGGTTATTATACTAAGGCTTTAACTGGTATGACATATTTTCGGATATTCCCAGGCTTCTTGGAGGAATTAAGGTTGAATTTATAGAGGCAATAAAAATCCCTTTGGAAAAAATGGCCAGGTACTTCATCTGAACATTTCCTGACCTGTTGTAAGTAAATAATATCACTTGCTGACAGGTCTGGGAACCTCAGGGTACTTTGGCACCTCAAGAAAAGAGGAATTTATCCAATTCCTACAGGTACCTATGAGAACAGTTAAATCCTTGCCTTGGTTTGAAAGGTTTTTAAGTCTAACCTGAGATTCTTTTTTTTTTTTTTTTTTTTTTGTAGAGACAGAGTCTCACTTTATCGCCCTGGGTAGAGTGCCGTGGTGTCACACTGCTCACAGCAACCTCCAGCTCTTGGGCTTAAGCGATTCTCTTGCCTCAGCCTCCCTAGTAGC
>CAUYON010037342.1:0-38889 GCA_963573935.1 Arctocebus calabarensis | reverse complement strand
GCATTTTCTTAGTTATTGTGTTGAGACATTTATACTCCACACCTAGTAAATTTCACATGTACCCTTGTGTGAAATCATAAAGAAGTAAAGACTAATAGATTGGAGATGGCAAGAATGAATAGAAGGAGTTCACAATGGATGTCAGGTTTCTGATTCTGTAGTTACTTCTGTATTAAGAGGTGGCCAACAAGTAGAGAGTATTTTCATAAAATTTTGTAATGTTTTGTAAATAAAAGCACTTTTAACTAAAATTTCATATTTTTCCTATGAATGTAGACTTAGGGGCAATTTTGGGGACACTCTGCTACAGAATTTATTTCAGAGTTTTATAATTGTTAGTTTGAATGTCCAGCTCACCTACTACAATATTAATGCTTTTAGATAGCTATTATTTTTTTATGTAAGTGCATAATCTGGCCCAAATCATGACATATCATGTGCATACATTGGATGATTCTTAATCTAAACTGAACTATAAAGCATAATAGTTGGACTATGTCAGTCCCGTGAGGTCAGAGGACACTTTCAGGGAAAGAGAAAATAACTTTGTGCTTTGTTTCAATGAATGAGAGTTTAAACTTTATCATGCAAAAGTATATCTCACATGGATCCCCCCAATATTTTGCTTTTGTTATTTAGCATATGGGAATTAAAAACAAAACCATTGCATAGTAACTGTTAATGAAATAAATAAAACAAACTCTGTTAAATAATTTAAAGAGACTTATTCTAAGCCGAAATGAGTAATGACAGCCCAGTGAACATAGTCTCAAGAGGGCCTGAGAAAATGTACCCTAGATGGCTGGATTATAGTTTAGTTCTATACATATTAGGAAGATAGGAATTTCAGGTAAAATCATAAATTAATACATGGAAAGTATGCTCTGGTTTACATACTTTCTCTGGGAGATCTTGAGCAGGAGCTTACAGGTGGATTCAGAGATTTGTTAATGTATAATAATTGGTTAAAGAAATAAAAATCTAGGCCAGACATGGTGGCTCACGCCTATAATTCTACCTTTCTGAGAGGCCAAGGCAGATGGATTGCTTGAGCTCACAGGTTCGAGACCAGCCTGAGCACTAGCAAGACCCCATCTCTAAAAATAACCAGGCATTGTGGTGGGCGCCTACTGTCCCAGCTACTCGAGCTGAGACAAGAGAATCACTTGAGCCCCAGAGTTTGAGATTGCTGTAAGCTATGATGCCACAGCACTCTACTGAGGGTGACAAAGTGAGACGTCTCAAAAAAAAAAAAAAAAATTTTGTCCAAAAGCTAGAATCAATAGAAAATAGAAAGTTATGGCTGAAATTAAGAAAAAGCATCTGCTATTGCTATTTATCATGTGATGTTGTAGTAGAGTCAGGTTGGAAAGCAAGCCACATTCTACTTGGTTAATAAAAAAAATAAATAAATAAAAACCTCTTAATGAGATTTTAGTCATTCATTCATACAGTCTGACTTAACTTTAATCTTACATGACCTGAGGTTCTCTTTGCAACTTAGTATCTTATTGTCCAAAGTGTCTATTTTGTCAGTCGTATTATTTCTATTTTAACATTAATTTTGATGTTTTTAAATTTAAAACAGCAGAGGGTATAAAGAAGGTGTCCAACCTTCCTTCTCTTTATAACCAGGAAGTCAGTTTTAAGTTTTTTGTGGGGTCCCCTTAGCCAAGAAGGGGTCTTTTCAGTGGAAGGGGCTCAATGTTTTATTTTTTGGTTTGTACAACAAAAGCAATATGTCGCTGAATAGTTGATTCAGAGGGTTTTTTTTTAATATTTCTTGTAAGTTACATTCAGAAAGTATGAAGGAAGTAAGATGTACAATTGAAGTTAATATATAAAATGTATTGTAAAAACATTTTAATATTATACCTGAAATAGAGTCCAATTATTTTGTGTGATAAAGATACATAATAACATTTAAAATTTTTATTTTTACCCAACACTATTATAAAGTTACTGGAAAAATGAAAAAGAACAATAAATTTTCTGTTTACTTATCCATAAAGACTTGAGCACCCACTTTTAGTTTTCCAGTTTGTGTGATTAGAAAATATTAAAGCATAATTTTTATAAGATTACAATTTAGTAAGAGACCTTAAAATACTTTCAATACTTCTAGCTAAATACAAAATATTTCATAATAAATATTGTGTTTATATATAAATGAGAAAGTACAAAACTCCAAAACTAAATTTGCTTTTTTTTTTAAGAGATCAGATCTCAATCTGTCACCAAGGTTGCTGGAGTTCGGTGGTGTGACTATAGCTCACTAGAACCACAAATTCCTGGGTTCAGGTGATCTTCCTTCCTCATCCTCCTAAATAGTTAGAACTGCAGGTGAACCACCAGGCCCAGCGAATATTTTCTTTTTCTATTCGTTAAGATAGGATTTCACTATTGTTGCCCAGGCTGCTATTGAACTCCTAGTCCTAAGAGATTCTCCTACCTCACCCTCCAAAAGTACTGGGGTTACAACAGTGAGCCATGGTGCCCAGGCTAAAAATTGCTTTTTATACTTAAACAAATATGGCTTAAAACATAAATGGAATGTGTAAAGTATCCTTACACTTAAAATAGGTTCTAAATTAGCTTAAGAATTGCTTGTTTATTGGTAACATATTCAAGTACATACTATGTCTTTAATTATCTTTTGTTATTTCTCTACTCCCAAAGCTATTCCAATAATTAGAAGATGCATTCATTATAATTTCAATAATACTCTGTGTAAGTACTCAGGAAAAAATATAGTCAGTAAGCACAGCTTGACAGAATGAGACCCTGAGGAAAACATCTAATACAATTTATGATGAGCAAATAAAATGCTGCTAGTAACCACCTTTGTAATGTAAAAAACAAAACAAAACAAAAAGATGAACATTTTCTAAAGTCATTGATTTAGAGCTCAGTGCCCATAGCTCAGTGGTTACGGCGCTGGCCACATACACAGGGGCTTGCAGGTTCGAACCCAGCTCAAGCCTGCCAAACAACAATGACATCTACAATAACAACAACAAAAAATAGCCAGGCATTGTGGCAGGTGCCTGTAGTCCTAGCTACATGGGAGGCTGAGGTAAGAGAATTGCTTTTAAGCCCAAGAGTTTGAGGTTGCTGTAAGCTGTGACCCTACAACCCTCTACCTAGGGTGACATACCTAGACTTTGTCTCAAAAAAAAAAAAAAAAAGACACTCATTGATTTAACTGTTTACAATAATAAACCACCATAGTCATTGAACTATCAAATAATAACTTCACAAAACACTTTGAACCATTATTTATTTCCAAAACTCATTAATAAGTCTTCATAAAATAGGTTAATTCTATAATTTTTTGATTAATACACTTTAGTAGCTCTTTCTCACAGGTAAAATCAAACTCCTTAACTGCTTCCACCCTCCCCTTTGAGAAATCTATCCCTCCTTACCTTTTCAATACTTTACTGATTAGAAATATTAGTGTTGCAAATACTTTTACTCAGGAAATACGATAGTTTCTCACAGTGGGTTTGCTAGCAGGCAGTGGGTATGGTGAAAAGTGTTAATAAATGCATATCAACTTGAAAAAAGCTCTCTCAATCCTGAAAAGATAAGACACAATGAACTACCAAGAACCACTAAAACGTTTGACAAAGAGGCTGAAATGAAAATGGGCTCTGTGAAACATACCTGAGTCTTGAATAATCTGAAGATTCCAGAGAAACATGGTCACTTTGTGGGAATATGAGAGCAGCATACACAATGTGATAACCATTATCACCCCCTCCCCAAGAGTGTGCAATTAGAAATAGGATTGCAGATGAGAGAGTCTGATCACACTTCTGGGTGTTACTGTGGGTGTTGGCTGTACATTTGCCATTAATGTCTCGAGCAAAAGGAAGAGCAGTGATAGACCCTTTCAGCTTAGATTTAGTAAGTCCTCAACAAATGCTATTTCTCAACAGATGAATTTTTGATGTATCCATTTCTAACTAGATTATAGTTTAACTTACTATCTTCCAGAGCATCTGTGAAATGTTTTAATTGTTGAAATGTTTTCGTAAATATTTATTAAACATTTGTTTCTTCTTGAAAGAGATTAATCTCCCTCTAAGATCCATGTGTACGGCCCAATGGCCACACAAAAATCTATGTTCTTATAGATTTAGGTATGTGAAGGTATATCTCAGTATGTGCCTACCTATTCTTTCCCCTGGAGTCAGTTGATTAATCTGATAAGTAATATATAAGGAAAGAGCTGCCTTTCAAATCTGGTGAGTTGGACTCCTTTGCAAACTTGGATGTGGAAGCACCAAAACTTGAAAAATATTTCCTCTAATTCTCCACTCTGTGATGAAACATGGAAATATTGACAGAATATGGTCTCTATTCTTGAAGACAGGAATTATAGCAACCTACAAAAACCTTTCTCTGTGATAAGGAGATTAAAAGTAGATGAATCTGAGCAAGATTTCCAATGTATCTCTGAAGTATTGTAATTATTCTGTAACGTTCCATCTCCGAGTTTGAGTGTGATCCTCAAACTCTGGTGATTATCTCTGGCTGCTTTGATCTTTCTGAAGACTTGACCATTGACAGCCCTTTATACTATGAATCATTATTTGGATGCTGCTTTCACTAAAACAAAACAAATTCATATTTGTTCTGGGTCAATGTTTTGCTTTTTGTGTACAGATATCAAACTGCTCCAGCACCATTTGCTAAAAAGAACTTCCTTACCGTTTTTGAATTGCATGTATAAATTAAAAGAAATTTAAATCTCAAAATGACTAGATTATTTTTGGAATGTATTTGGCCCCATTGATTTGTTTATGTAATCTTCATTTCATACATTATATTTTTTAGTTATAACATGTCATTTTAGTTTCTTTCTCTCAATAGTTCCACATTGTTCTCATTTTCTTTCAAATTAAACATATTTCTAATAGCTCTTTCTAAGAATTTGTCTGAAAACTTGAGCATCTGGAGCATTTGATTTTTTTCTTTTGATTATGGGTCTTATTTCCCTAACTTTCCATATCTTGTCCTTTCAATTATATGCTAAATACTGTATTTCAAATTATTTTTGAGTGGACTCTTTTTTTCTGTTTAGCAGTTAGTGTGTGGGACCAACTCATTTATCTTTATAGTAATTAAACTGAATAGGTTCTGAGTTTTTAAGTGGGATCTAGCATTTTCTCAACAGGAGTTTGGCATCTAAGCACTTCAAAGCTGTGCAAACCCTTCTCTTCATTTTCATTTCTGTTCTTGGTTTCTTATTATTGCCACTTACTCACCAAAAGCTTCCATAGGAGGGATTGATAGGAAGAACTAACTTGTTTTTTTGTTTGTTTGTTTGTTTTTGTTTTTTAAAAATCATAGCTGTACACATTAATGCAATCATGGGGTGCAATGTGCTGGTTTTATATACAATTTGAAATATTTTCATCAAACTGGTTAACATAGCCTTCACTAACATTTTCTTAGTTATTGTGTTAAGACCTTTATACTCTATACTTAGTAAATTTCATATGTACCCTTGTAAGGTTTTTAAGTCTCTCCCTACCTACTAATGTGGGGCACTTAAAAAAAAAGAGGAAGGCTTTCCCCAAATTCGTATCTGCTATGTCCCCTCACATATGGCCATTAAAGATGTGATATTGCCTCCATCATCTAAATAAAGTTTCTTCGTGGTAGGATTATTCTCTGCCAACCACGCAAATGAGCTGATTGCCTAGAGATGGAACTGAATGGTCTCTGGTTTCTACTCACCTTATAAGAACTTGTCTTATTTTGAGATTTAGTTTATTTTGGATTTCTTTGTTCTCTGTATGACATCAATATTAAAAATATGATCTTTCTTGTTTATCTTGTTTTTTTCTCATTGTTATAGGAATGCTGTGTTCTTTTATGACTTTATAGGACTAGAAGTGGAAGATCTATAATGTGCTTTCAAAAAACATGCCTCATGTAGCTCACAGTGGCATTGCATCTCTATTAACTTTCAGCAAGTCTTGTAATTTACACAAATGTTTCCTTTTGTTTTCCAAGCTTCTATCTACATTGTGATTTCAAGTTCTTCTATTTTAATACCTATAATTAACAATTCTAGGTTTCTAGTTGAATGCAATTCCTTGCTAATCCTTCTGTGCTGCTATTGACTGGTATGGCTTATTTTCAGAATTTTTCACATATAAATTGAAATAAATAGGCATCAAAATATTAATAATGCATACGTAGTTTCAAAGTCTTTTCCACCTTTATACTTTTAATATTTATCCTTATAATATTCCTATATCCTTATGATATACAATGTAAGCTCCTGATTTAATGTGCATTTCTGTATAACAACATTCCTTTTTTTTTTTTTTAACATTCCTTTTTGATATCATTTTGTTTCCTCTAACATTCAGTCACTTAAACAGCAAAGAAACCATAAAGTTATATTGGGTGACTTTATTATACAGTATCATTTTTACTTTAAAATTTTTATTTATTTACTTTTAATTGACAAATAAAACTGTATGTATGTATGGGGTTCAATGTAAGGTTTGTACATTAGAGAAAGATTCAGTGTAGCTAACTAACTTATCTGTCACTTCGCCAACAGTTCATTTTTGGTGGTAAGAATGTTAAAAATCTCTTCATTTAGCAATTTTGAAATATCTGATACATTATCATGAAACATAATAGATCACTAAAACTTACTTCTACCATCTGAATGACTTTCTACCCTTTAATTAACATCTCTCCTTTCTCTACCCTTCTCCCTTCTCTCTCTTCCAGCCTTTGGTAACGACCTTTCTACTCTATGTTTCTATGAGATAAACATTTTTGAGATTTCACATATAAAGGAGATCACACAGTATTTGTGTTCCTCTGTCTTATTTCGTTTAACACATTGTCTTCCAATTCCAATGTTCTTCTTTTATACAATTTTTATACATACCACTTTTCTTTAACCATTCTTTTGTTGACAGACTCTTAGTTTGCTTCCATTTCTTAAGCATTTTGGATGATGTTAAAAGGAATCTGGGAGTGAAAACATCACTAGGTCATACTGATTTCAGTTCCTTCAGATATATACCCAGCAGTGACATTGCTGGATTATATGGTAATTCTATTTTTTGGGTTTTTGAGGAATCCACATAGTATTTTCCAAAATAGCTAGACTACTTTACATTCCTACCAACAGCATACAAGTATTCCCTTCTTTGTATCCTTACCAACATTTACTATGTTTGGTCTTTTTTACAATTGCCACCCTAACAGGTTATATCCATTGTGGTCTTAATTTGCATTTCTCTGATGATTAGAGATTACGGAACATTTTTTCATGTATCTGTTGGCCAATGATATGTCTTGAGAATATTATGTCAGATTTTTTGCCAAATTTTCAATTGGGTAATTCTTTTGCCATTTAGTTGTTTAAATCCTTACACATTTTGGCTTTAGCTCCTTAGTAAATATATGATTTTAAAATATATTCACCCAATCAGCAAGTTGTCTCTTTATTCTATTCATTGTTTTCTTTGCTTCTCAGAAGCTTTTTAATTTGTTAATATTCAATGGTCTCTTTTTGCTTTTATTGCTTATGCTTTTGGAGTCCTATCCAAGAAATCGTTGCTTACACCAAAGATGTGTAGATTTCCAATTATTGTTTCTCCTAATAGTTTTTAGCTGAGGCCTTATAATTAAGTTATCTATTCTGAGTTTACTTTTGTATGTGGTATGAAATAAGGATCCAATTTCATTCTTCAATATGCCTATATACAGTTTTCCAAAATCATTTATTGAAGAAACTGCCCTTTTCCTATTGTGTGTTTTTTGCCACCATTGTCAAAAATTAATTGACCATAACTTTGATATTTATTTCTGGGTTTCTATGCTTTCCTGTTGATTGATGTATCCATCTTTATGCTGGTACCATGCTGTTTTGATTACAATATCTTTAATATATTTTAAAATGAGAGTCTATGATGCCTCCGGCTTTATTCTTTTTGCTAAGGCTGCTTGGCTATTCAAACTCTTTCCTGGTTACACGTGAGTTTTAGGATCCTATTTTCTACCTAACCAAGAGTATTGGATAGAAGCTGAGAAATATTATAAATCAGCAACTGAGAAGAGCTATAAATTAGTGTACCTTGTCTCATTATAAACTATGCTAAAGATTACAACTAGCGTCTTATGTTTTTCAGCTGTGTATCTTTAATTCGTACTGAATTGTATTTCTTGGTTCTGTATCCCAAACCACAATAGCCATATCACTAGAAGTCACTGAAAGCCTTCATCCTGAATCACAAGGTCAGATAAGGAACAGGCAAAGATAACTTATTTTTTTTAAGAGAATAAATTTTAAAGTGTTTGTTATAAGTGGAGGAAGAATGAAATGGAGTAGAAGAAATAAATGAAGCAAACATTAGGTAAGTAAAAGAAATCACAGAGAAGATATAAGTTAAGTCAAAAATAGTGAGAATGACTTACAGAAAGATTGATGAGAAAAGTTTGTAATGCTAACCCACACTTGCACACAGTAGTAGCCAATATTGCACACACAAAGTTTTCAGATCACTATCAGCAATTGCATCTTTATCTAGCAAAAGCCATTTTACTGGATGCACGAGCAAAGTAACTCACTGTACAAAGCATCCCACAGTGACTAAAAACCCCACTTCAAAGGCCATAGTGTTTTCAACTTCTGGTTACATACCTACCATGGTAGAAACAGATAAGCCAGTGGGGATCAACCTGGTTGCATTCTTCGCAGGGAGAAAAAGTCCTCTCTTCAGTAGATTGACAATGTAAGGATTAATTATAATTCCAGTAGTCTTTTACAGTGATGTGGATGAAATCCTATAAATTCAAATTTTTATTTGGCAATGTTGCCATTTGTGACACAGAGATACAGCAAACCACTATCCTCTTTACACCTCACTTTGTTGATCATCAAAATAAGTGTCATATAAAATGTAGCTTGTGTAAACAAATAAGGAATAGAAAAGAATGTACAACCATATGCTTGGCATACAGTCATGGCATAATTGCACTAAATACAACCACATGCTTAAATTGATTTCCCCTTTAAAATGGGATACTTTTAAATCTCTTCATGTGTCTCAGAAAAAGAAGTATGAACAGTCAGGGTGGTTCACTCTGTCACAAAACTTATCTATGAAGAGAAAGGATGAGGAACAAAGAGAAGAAATAGAATGAAAGAATTTTAAATGTTGGAAATGTTACTTAGAGATTGTATGGTGAACTTACGTTTGCAGATAACATTTTTTTAAAAGTGGTTTTAAAAGCTGCCAGAGGAGGGGAACATTAGGGAAAGCTTATTATTGATATAAAGTCATATACACAAAGTAGTTTAAAGCAGATCAAAGCGTTAGTAGATATTACTTCATTTATTCCCTTAACAACTCCATGAAATGTTCATTATTTCCATTTTACAGAGAACACCAGACGTGATACTTAATGGTCTTTTCATGTTATGTACTGTGTTCTCGCCACTGTCATTTGCATCTTTCTGTACATTTGTATAAAATATCAAAACCAACTATGATTATAATGCTATTCCATAAAGTTTTATTTCATTAAAATCAGGCCTATTAGAGCTGGGTCCACTTAACAAGGCTTATAGAATTTTTTGCATAAGTATATAGCCCACAGGTTGTATATAATTAATGATTCTCAAACATCATTTACAATCCCTAAATTATCAAGTCATATTAAATGATTTTAAAATGACATACAGTTACAATGAGTGACTCAGTTCTGTCAAATACATTTCCTTCCAGCTACAGGAAAATATTAAGCTGCCTTCTTCTATGTCACTTAAACCAAAATGGACAGATCAAGAATTACACGATAATTGGGCCAAAATCATTATAGGCTTGCTGAATTAAAAAAATTAATATTGGCAACTGACAGCTTTACTTTTCCAACATGAAAGAAAAAAGTCATGAGATGAAAACACCCTTGATCAGGTATACTCGTATGCATTGCGTTATTCCCCACCCACATCCCCAGGGACACCAAACAGAAGGAAGTAAGTAATCAAGTACTGAATTGTGTTCCAAGTATAAGGAAAAACCTCAATAGCAATGCATCTTTCTAGGGACCGCTGCCTTTTCTAAAGTGTTGTGTGTTCTTTATTATGACGATCCCCTTTGAGTAGTGTCAAAATCCATCCACATCCTGGGACTATATATCCTAAATGGGATTTAGGATTCAGGTATCAATAGATTTCAAATGGATCAATAGACTGTGGAATGACCTAGTGAATTTGTTTTTTAGCTTTAGAATGAGATTTTTTTTAAATCTACATTGAGACTATTCACATTTTTCAGCTTAAATACCCACTCTTCTATGAAATCAACCTTATTTCACAAGTAGTATAATGTTGGGAATTAGAGAAAGATAAGAAAAATGGGTATTTCACAAATGATTTGGGAGCTTGTCAGTAGGCTTTAATTAAATTAAAAAATGTTGCAATCTAAAAATACTTTTATTGGATTCCAAAAGGCAAGAATCACTTAGAATTTTTAGTTAGCTGTGTGATCCTGGAAAATTGGGGTGAATTTTTTGGTGCTCCATTGTTTCATCTTTTTTTTTTTTTTTTTTTTGCAGTTTTTGGCCGGGGCTGGGTTTGAATATGGGACCAGCACCTTACTCCTTTGAGCCACAGGTGCCACCCATTGTTTCATCTATAAAGTGAAAGAGATTACTAGATAAACACCAAAAAAAAACTATATTCACCAACATCCTAATTATTGGACCCATTAATGTACTTTTAATTCAATACACTGTCAAGTTGTAAGACTTAACACACATGCACGTGCTAAGTTTTAATAGTTTCTCAGGGGAAACAAAAAGAAAAATTGTGATGAGGAACAGGCCATGGTGTCACTGTAACCCCCATTATAGGTTTCTATAGGAAGTTTATCTCCCAAAAGGAGATAAACAAAATACCTCATGTCAATGCTTAGAAGTATCAGAGATGACCAGTTTTGTAGCAATCTCCCCCTGTTCAGTTATAAAGATCAATTATAAGAAATACTGCACAACTATATTCCAATTCTCTTTTGACCTCATGTGTAATCCAACCACACAGATACGTTAATAAATTTAAAAAGAATGTTGTTGAGCCTAAGTTCTGGGATATATAATTGACATAGAGTCACCACACCATGGGGGGGGCCAAGAGGGGCCATGGGGAAAGAACAGGGGCCTGGGCAGGGTAATTCCAGGTCACAGTTTAATATGGTGGTTCCTATTCCAATGCTGCCGTTCGTTTCTGCACAGGCATGGCTGGGAGGGGGTACGTGGTCCAGCAGGATGGCCGCTGCCACCTCAGCTTTCGTGTCGGGCCTGGGCTCACAGCTGACCCACACAGGACCTGAGTTAACAATTCATTTCTCCTACTTGGGGCCATACAAGGTCTTCTGACACTCCACAGCACCAGCTAAAAAGGGCTGCAAAGTTAAAATGATGTGCAAATTCAGTGACATCTTCTGTGATGATGGTGAGGACAGACAGTGTACGAGAGTTCTCTCTGCTTGCTCTAAGAGCTGAACATGTGAAGTGGGCAGGGATTTGGCCTGAGCCCGCCCTTCATCCTCTGTGGGGCCCTTCCTGCATCCTGTGCCATTTCCCAGAGATTCTCATGAATCCTAGTTTGGGGAGGGCACCTACGGGTGGCCATTCACACCTTGATGTGGGGGTCTAAAGAATTATGTTCCTTACAATGACATTTTCATATTTAAAATATAGTCAAAATGATCCATCACCAAATTCCCTCCCAAAAAAACCAATTATTTATTCTTAATTCCATGGCAAATTATTTTTAAATTCTCATTGTTATCATAGTAATCATGATAACAGGGTGACAAATTTTCTACTGGAATTTACCTTATAGTTGTATTTTTTTTTCCCATTGAGTTTTCTGAGATAGACCCTTCAGAATGAACTAATACTAGATTATTTTACAATGTCATAAATTTAGACTCCTTTTAACATTTATTTTTATACATGTGTGTACATATACATACACACACACATAGTTTTCGTGCTGCCATAAAACTAAAGTGTGTAATGATCCTAGCTGTTCCTAATGCACAGTCTGACATTCATCCAAAACATTCATCAGGACAAACAGATGCAGGTAGTGATTGTGGGAGATTAGATAATTAGAATAGAAATTTCAAGGTCTCTAATGGTTCTTCAAGCTCCACGGAGCTCCCAGAGCACGAGGAGAGTACAAGGCCACAAAGAATGTAAAGCAGCACACATGGAAGCCGGACTGCTGGTTATAATGCATTTGCTGAAGAGCGAACCAGGGGACTTACATTTGGTTTGAAAATGGAGACTTAGATTGAAGATTTGTAGAAAGTTGTTGTGAAAACTACCTCTTATTGCATGCAGAGGACCCAATATCAGTACATGAATACACAATGGGGAGTTCAGAATCATGAGGAGCTGAGATCTTTTGGGAGAAAATACACAAATCTCTAGAGGGGTAACAGCCTAAAACTGAAGCAAAATAATGTCCTCATGGAACATTATAATATTAAAGTCCAGGGGAGTTTTTTGTTGTTTGTTTGTTTTTGAGACAGAGTCTCACTTTATCGCCCTCAGTAGAGTGCTGTGGCATCACAGCTCACAGAAACCTCCAACTCTTAGGCTTAAGTGATTCTCTTGCCTCAGCCTCCTGAGTAGCTGGGACTACAGGCGCCTGCCGCAACGCACCACAACACACAGCTATATTTTGTTGCAATTCTCATTGCTGCTTTTTAGCTGGCCAGAGATGGGTTCAAAACCACCACTCTCGGTATATGGGCCGGCACCCTACTCACTGAGCCACAGGCGCCACCCAGTACATGGGAGTTTTAAAACTCAAAATGGAAAGAGAACAACTAAAGAGGACATGTAACACTGAACTGTAAAGTCCTAAAAATCTAATAAGACATGTAAACCATTAAAGGATTTGCCTAAAAAACATTATCAGTTTAACAGCAGAGATCCAACTATGTAATTGAGAACTCCTAACCTTAATTCATTCAGAAAACAAGATATCCTCTTAATGTTTCAGTTCTAATTGGAACTTATCCTTTGTGCCAATCCATCCACCCCAAACCAAAGTGATTCTTTTACTTTTGGTATCATTGAACAAATAAATTTAATTAATGTTATAACTTTTCAACTGTATTCTGGCTTCTTCTGGGGCAACTGAAATTCTTCTTGTTATGGTCCTCTATTACCACTGCTTTGTTCATTTAATGTACATTTTTCAGTTCCTGTCTTATTTCACCATACTGCATTAAACAACAAATTAACCTGATAGGAATAAATGGTTGGCCAAGTCTGGATTTCTTATGTCCTCTTTAACTCCTTAAGCTTACTCAGAATTTCTTAATTATATCAATGGGCAGGAACATGAGCTGCCCCTAGTATTATATAACATTATAGACAACAGGTTATTTTAAAGTTATCCAACAAAACTGAGTGACTATAACCATTTGATAAATATCACAATTTTAATAACTTGAGTTATATCTTCCCCAAAAAGAAAATATTGAAATTCCTTGTATTTATTAAGCTACTTATGGAAGTTATTTGTGTAAACAAGTGATCAATTTTCCAGTAAGAGAGTCTGTCTCTCTATAATAAAAAATAGGAAACGGATGTGATTTGAATAAATTATATGATTTTAAACTTAACGAAACTAAATGATTCAAGGTCAAAGTTAACCTGTTCCTTTATATTTCAAGTTCTTAAAGAGGTTCATTTCTAATACTACCTGCACTTGTATCATTAGAGACACTTCCTTATGTATAATTTATCCAGCTTTTACTTCAGTTTAAAGCCATTCATCTAGTGTGTGTCCTCTGTGAGAAAGGAGACTGGATCTCAATTCTTTCTTCACAATAAAACTGCAGTTAATAGATCATTTTAAATTTAAATAAAATTTTGTTTTTATATTAAAACTTATAAATACCTTCTAATTTTTATAATTTAATTACTTCAGTATTCTAGACCTTTTCAGCATTTTCATGACACTTTTCTTCCTTTCCAATGTGGAATCAAAAATTGTAGATGCTACTTCATGTACATATTTTATTTACTATATAAAGGTTACATTTTTTCTAAATGCTATTTAAAGATTTTTCTATACACTGAGCCAGTCTAAAGACAAAATACTTTTTAATAGGTAAAATTGAAACAATTAAAACTTTTAAATAAGAAATATAAAGTGTGACTCTAGTAATATCATGACTTTAGGGGTACTTTGGAATTCAAATAAGTAATTATTTCAAAATGCGTAATGACTATGGGATATCAAACCTTTTTTTACAAAATATCATTTTTAAATCTCCCTCTAAAATCAAGAATGAAAGATCTGCTTGGTTCTCTCCTCATCCCCTTTCCTTATCTATTTCTTCTCCAACATTTTGCTTTAGTCCTGACATGGGTTTATAATCTTAACTATACGCTCTCAGTATTGATTACTCTCAGTCAATAAAATTTTATCTTTTTTCAGCCAATGAACACAGAAGTAGCTGGTATTACACACATTTGAGAAGTAAACTAGTCTTCCATACTAAGACTGGGATATTTTTAAAGATTTCTATCCTCCCTGACATCCTCCTAAGCTATAAACAGATGCATTGTAATGAATAAAAAGGATATACATGGATTTTTATTTCCTCTCCTTGCAGTAAAACTTTAAGTTATTTTTTATGAAATAGAAGGCCAATCATGAATCAATACAATGTGGAGTCTGACTACCAATCTGCTCGCAAATCAACTCTGTATGCTCTGGAGTGGAGTAAAGATTTGAATCTTTTCCTTAAGAGAGGCAATAAGCAATATGATAGCTATAGAGAAATATGTTATTACCCCTTCCCTCTTTCCACAGAGACATAAAAGATCTCTTTATCCAAATCTTATATTCCTTCTCAATTGCATAGGCCTTCAAAAACATATGTTGTAGGAGGTTAGAAAGAAGATCCAGGATAGTCTGGATTCTGCTGAGCTATAGCACAAAACTAGGGGTGAGAGAGAGGAAGAGAGAAAGGGGAAAAGAGAGAAAGAGAATGAATATGAATATGGAACAAACACTCCTTTGAACCAAAGGGATGTCTAATATGGGGCTTTAAAAAACCTAACATATTTTTGACCTTGAAGAAGCAACTTGTTTACTACATCATTCTCTGTTCTCAGGGGACAAAAAAAAAAAAGTATGAATTTAATTATATCCTTGTCAAAAGGTAATTCCATCTCAAAAATTAATTTTCAGTTCTTTGGAGTTATTGCACATTAAAAAATATTGTCACACAAAAAACATGGGTGGCCTGTCACAAACATTATGAAACTATTGACCTTACAAAGCTTCATCTGCACAACTATTGATTTTTTTTCTGCCTTTATTTTGACATTTCATATGATTTCATCTAAGATTCATCACTGTGGACATGTCAAGTTTAAGGGTATGCTTTTATTGTTTGGAGAGAGCAGTCTTAGAAATAGTTTGCTACTTATCTATTAGAGGCAGTAGGCTGGATTCATCAATGCTGAAATGATTCAGCTTAGAGTTATCATAGTTATTTTTTCAGAGGTTTCCAGATTGCTCTTTTTTTTAATCTCAGAAGTAAATTGGGTTGTCACTTTGGGTTTTAGATGCCAATAATTCCTTACCTGCACCATAAAACACTAACCCCATGAATACTTTTAAGTTCAGGACTCTGAGCTATGAGTGACAGAAGGAACTTGATCTAGTTTCTGTTGAGAAGGCGATGGGGCACTAATCCATGTCCACGTACCATACTCACTTGACTGTCAGAAATCAGTATTTTAATGCAATTCCATCCTTTAAAGGTTTTGCCTTGTCCACATTTTCAAACTAATATGTCTTCATATTTTCCTTTCTTCCCACCACCACTACAATGGGATACAAATGGAGATTTAAAGATCCCAAATGGGATCAGTAACAAAGATGTCATCTGAAAATGTGTCTTAAAAATGACATTTGCAATGTGTTGGGAAAAAAGTAAACCTAAGACTTCACAATTGAACAATAAATAATTTTTGTGTAAATAGAATGACTTTTATTAGTACAAACATGGAAGAAGAGTCAGCGAATAATTTGTGTTACCATAGACTAGTCCTAACCTAGTCCACAGCACATAAAAATCACATTTCTAGGTATGACAGGCTACATAATTTGCAAGACTTAGTGAAAAATGAAAATGTGAAGCCCTATGTTCAAAAATTAAGAATTTCAAGATGACAACAAGCTTTAAGAAGCCCATCTAAGCATGAGGTCTTGTGTGAGTGCATGTGTTGGATGTCCCCGTTCACAGGTCCTAGCTATTAAATAACTCTCTAATTTCATTTGCTAATGGGGAAGAATAGCTGACACTACTGTTTTTCCTTTCTTGAGGAAACTCTAACTGTAACAAAATGTCACATAGGTAACTAAAAATATAAAATAAAAGCTAAATTCTGCAAAATATCATTTAGCTTGACTTTTTTTTAAGCCTGTGAATTAGAGAAACATTTTAAATTTTGTATTACTAAAGTAAAAAGCAGTGATATTGACTTAATCATTCTTATGCTAACATTTCCTGTTTATGGAAGACAAACCCCAAGAAGCTTCAAGTATCTCCATCTGTCAGCAGATTTGCAGAGAAAAGTAGTTAATATGAATGGCAGGACACACAAGGTGACCTTTGAAAGTGACCAACTATTCTCAAATGACACTACTTTCCATGGCAAATAGAGAACTGGGATCTAGGTTTCATGATCTCAAACACTAACTACAAAAGGCATAACAATTGATTTAAAAGGAATGAAAGCATTAGAATATTGTTTATATCCCCTTTATCGATGAACATAGTTCTATTGGCTGGAAAAAATTTTTCCTACAAGATAAATCCTACTATAAAATATATTGGGAGATTCATTCCATATAATTCTTGAATCCTAAATATTTGCAGTGATTTTAAAACTGAGTCACTGTACTTGAATACATTTACATTTTTAGTGGCATTTTTTTTATCTTTTAATTGAATGGAAAACTAGGAATTTTTTTTAAGTCTTTAGTGTTTTAATTAATGTATTTGGTTCAGTGAAGAACAACCCTCCTAACAGTCCCCTATGCTGTCCTGCATAATGACATTGCCTAGTGTATTGTTCAGTCAGATTCTTCCTTCAATTCCAGCATTTGCTACTTTCACTTATACATTCAAAGCAGATGCCTTTATGCTAGCATTTGTGTTAATGTTAATTGAAGTAATTCAGGTGGATGACAAAGAAAATTAGACCCCTTAAGGTATTATCTTCCCTTGTAGTTTAAAAGAAAGCTTTCAAGAATGGCTTGTATAAATTTGAACAAAAATCTCTACTCCACATGCCACTACAAATTTTTTAAGCATTTGATCATGCTATTGAGAATGTTTCTGACAAGATACATGTCTCATAAAAAAGTTCAAATAATGAATAGAATTTTTAAAGGGAATTCTGCACAAGTTCTGCAATGTAATTGTGACTGTTAAATTATGAAATTATTTTAATAAGTTCATAAATTGTCTTCAATATAATTTTATTCTGACAAAGAAAATATAAGGTAACAAAAATATATGCACAGAGAAGAATATGTAAATGGAAAATCTTATTAATAAACTGTTATGAGTTAAGTTCAGAATAAAGTATACATTCTTGAGAATGAGGGACGGAAAACTGTTGAGGGAAAATAATCTCATTTGGTGAGTTAGTATATCAAATGATCACATCTGTTTCTATGTCATGGGATTTTATAAAGAAAAACATTCTGTCTATGATACCTATGAAATATTTAAAAATTTTGTACTCTATGGAAGGAAAGCTCTGGCAATATCTTTCAAAACATGTATTTAATTGTATATTCAAATCCCCACTTTAAAAATAACTTCAAGAGATCTGATAGAATTGTAAAACGTAATGGTCTCTATAGATTTTAAGAAGAATGAAAGCGGAAAGAAAATAAGATCTTTTCGATAATAGTACCACAAGGAGAAAAATATCCACTGTTGGAAACACAAGAAAAACTATAGGTAGTAATATACTAATAGGAATAGTAAAAACTGCAATAGAACTAAGAAACACTATCTCAACTGAAAACTACTTTAAAAAAGTAAACAGATTAAATACGATACTGATAGAAATGTAAATCTGAATTTTATTCTGATTTACTTAGTCTGTGAACTGAAGCAATATTCTTTTTTTTAATTTCAAAATATTGAGGGGGTACACATGTTTTGGTTTACATGGATGACTTTCATTATGCTTAAGTCACAGCTATAGGTGTGCCCATGGTCCAAGTATTAGTCCACGTAACCACTATTGGATAGTTTGTGACTATTTTCTCCCATTCTGTAGATTGTCTTTTTTTTCTGTTGATTATTTTCTTAGCTGTGCAGAAGCTTTATGATTTAATCAAGTTCCATGTATTTATTTATTTTTATTTTTGTTGTTGTTGTAATTGCCTTTGCCACCTTAGACATAAATTCTTTGTCTAAGCCATTATCTAGAATGAAGTTTTTCCTGTGTCATCTTCTAGACTTCTTATGGTTTCATGCCTTCCATTTAAGTCTGTTATCCATACTGAATTGACTTTTGCGAGAGCTATGGATCCTGTTCCATTCTGCTGCATGTGGCTGTCTAGTTTGCCTAGCACCATTTTTTGAATAGGGCTTCTTTTCCTCAGTGTATAGTCCAAGTTCAGTTGGCTATATGTGATATTCTCTTTATATTGTAAAAGGAAAATGCAGGTTCTCTTGATGGAGTGACCCTCCATGGCATGCAGAAAGCTTCAGGAGTTCCAATCGATTTCTAATCGAGTTTGACTGTAAACTTCTAGACTATTTTTTTTTTTAATCTGTCCCATCATAGCTCCTTTCCTTTTCCTTGTATTGCTCTCTCCCTCTGTGCTCATGTAGATTTCACTCTTTGAAGTTATCAACTTGACAGATATTTTAAATGAAACCTCAAACACCATTTCTGATTCCAAGACTTTCCTGACCCTTCCAGATTAAAGAGATCTCCCTTTCTCTGAATTTCTATAGTCAATTTTCACACTTCAGAAAAATCTTTCTTTCTTCTAACTTCTTTATGGATTTCTTTTTTGTTTGCTACCAGATTCTATATTTTTAAAGGAAAAATATATGAATTTACATTAATATATAAATGTATTTTACACATAAAAATTAGGTATTTAATTGATAAATTAAATGTGAGTGAATGAGTTTAACATTCCAGCATTTTCTTTTTTTTTTATTAAATCATAAACACATAGGTCATATATACATTAATGCATTCATGGGGTACTGTGTGCTGATTTCATATAGAATTAGGAATGCTTACATCACACTGGTTAATATATACCTCATCTTGTTTACTTAGTTAATTGTGTTAAGACATTTACATGAGCTACCCCATTCTGAACAATATTAACCCCACTACTCTAGGTTCAGGCTCTCTGAGTCTAATTCCAGGCTGTTATATTAACTGTTGTGTGATCTCAGGCAGAGATACCACTTAACACCTCTGCCTTCATTTCTTCACTTGTAAAATGGGCGTTAATAATATAGGGAATGATGTAGGTTAAGTCATTCTATTAGGTTTCTAGGGCTGCCATAACAAATAATATACGGGGTGACTTAAACTGCAGAAATTTCTCACAGTTATTGAGGTTAGAATTCTAACGTGGAGGTAAGGAAGGGTTTGATTTCCCCTTTCAGGCCTTGCCTTGGCTTGCAGATAACTGCCTATTCCTCACCAACCTTCCTGGTACCAGGGACAGGTTTCATGGAAGACAATTCTTCCACGGAACAAGGGATGAGGAAGTGGAGCATTAGATTCTAGCAAGAGGTGCACCACACAGATCCCTCTCAAGCAGTTTACGATAGATTTGTGCTCCTATAATGCGGATGTGACAGAAGGTAGACTCCAGGCAGTGATGCCAGTAATGGGGAGCAGCTGTAAATACAGATGAAGCTTCATTTTGTCACTTCCTGCTGTGCAGCCTGGTTCCGAACAGGCCACAGAATGGTATCATCCTGATGCTCGGGCTGAGAACTGCAGCCCTGACACAATCTCTCTTTGGTGTGTGCGCCTCATTTGTGTCTCTCTGTGTATGGAAATTTCTTTTCCTTATAAGGTAATATAAGTAATCAAGCAAAGGGAAAAAAGTCTTAAATAAGGAAAAGAATCTGAGCAGGAAAAATTACCCCCTCTGCAGAGATTTAACTGCCCACAGTCCATTCTAAAGGAAAATTAAATTAAGGACATACTCCCTTAGAAACCACTTAGTTTAGAATTTAAGAAGCTTAAACCTTTCTAACTTGAGGCAGAAATGTGTGCTCTTCAGAGGAGTTTCAGCTTTTTAGTCTTCAGTCAAGCAAACAGTATTGGTAGAAATTGGAAGTTTGTCTGAAACAGTAAAAATCTTTCCCACAACAAAGGACTAAATAATTTTAAACAAAATGTTAAACTGCTTGGATAGTAGAAGAAAGCATTGGAAATCAGATTAGACTTCTAAGAAATGGAATTTGCCTCATTGCAGATCCTCTGAAATAAGATGAGAGAAACATCTTAATTTGCATTAAAACTGACTTAACCAATCCACTAATGCTCCTTTGAACAATGCCATGTGGCAAATCTTTTTATGAATTCAAAAGAGTGTCTATCAGTGATTTTCCTATTAATGTAGCTTCTCAGTAGCAAGAGTTCAGTCTTCCAAATACTGCAAACAGATCTATTGCTAGTGAAGTTGTGTTGTGAAGAAGGCTGACCCTAGAAAACTTATTGATACTTTTAAATTCAGCTGTATTTTGAATCTACCAGAAAATTTTATAGCTAAAATAAATAATTAATAAATTATAAAATATAAAAATAATTTATAATACAACCAATCATCTTCTCTTTGGTCTTATGTATACACTATATATGCTTGTATATTGTGTTTTATTGAGTGCAATTCTTATTTTTAATTAACTTGGAAATTATTGTAGATTTACTTGCAATTAGAAGATACAATAGAGAATATCACTTTGTCCAGTTTTTTAATCAATAGTAATATTTCATAGAACTAGAGTATAATGTCACAACCAGGATGTTGACATTGATATAATCTACCAATTTTATTCACTTTCCCCACTTTACTAGACCTCATTTGTTTGTGTGTGTGTGTGGATGTGAGAGAGTGACTGTTTATTAAACCATTTATCTGTTGATGAATATCTTGACTAATTCCATGTTTATAGATATTAAGCAAAAATGATTATGTATAGTTATATGCAGGTTTTTGTGTGAATGTAAGTTTTCATTTGTTTGGGATAAATGCCCAGAGAAGAATTCTTGGACTCTATGGACATTACATGTTTAGACATACAAAACTTGTCAAACTGATTTCCAGAGTTCCTGTACCATTTTACAGTCCCATAAGGAAAAGACTAGTGATTAAATTTTGCTGTATCCTTGCAAATATTTGGCACATCACTTTTTTACTTTACCTATTACATTCAACATATAGCTATATATCATTGTGGTTTTAATTCTCATCCACTACATGGTCAAGGATGTTGTGTTTAATTTCATGTGTTTATTTGCCTCTAGAATGTCCGTTCAGTGAAATGACCTTTCACGTTCTTTTTATATTTTCTAGTTGATTATTTTTTTTTTATGTTTGAGTTTTGAGAGTTCTTTGTGTATTACAAATATTTCTCCTTCTTTGGATATATGGTTTGCAAATAGTTATGAATTTTTATGATATTTATAGGTTTGTAAATCTTTATCCTCACCACATGGGCTTTCATAGAGCAAAAGTTTTGTTTTTTTTTTTTTTTTGAGGTCTAATTTATCAATTTTACTTTTTTGGACAGTGCATTGCTGTCAAGTCTAAGAATTCATTGTTGAGCCCTAGATCCTGAAGTTTTTCTCATCCTTTTTTTCTAAAACTTCTTTAGCTTTATGTATGTATTTAAATAAATTTACATATTCATAAAATCTGTAATTCATTCTGAGTTAGTATTAAGTTTACATTAAAGTTCATTTATTCTTATTATTTTTTTGCATACAAAAAACCTGCCTGCAAAAATAAGTAGATTTCAGCATTATTTGTCAAAAAGGCTACATACTTAACTCCACTGAGTCACTTTTGAACTTCTATTAAAAATCATCTGGGCACATGTTTGAGGATCTACTTCTGGATTATCCGTTCTGTTTGACTGATTTGCATGCTTGTATTTCCTACAATACCATGTTGTCTTGAGCATTTTATACACCTATATATCAGGTAGATCATTTTCTTACTTCATTGTTTTTTCTCAAGATTCTTTTAGATATTTTAGGGTCTGTGCCTTTCCATATTAATTTCAGAATGAATTTGTCTATGTCTATATAAATCTTTGGCGGAATTTAAATGTGAATTGGACTAAGCTTGCAGATCAAGCTAGGGGTAATTGACTGTAGAGTCTTCCTGTCAATTATCAGAGTTTATCTCTCCATTTATTTAGGTATTTTTTGATTTCTGTCATAAACTCTTTATAATTTTCAACATATAGATCCTGTACACACATTGTTGAGTATATATGTATTTGTTTTTATTTGGATCAATTCTGAATGTCATTAGTTTTCTAAATTTGGACTTTCACCTGTTTGTTCTTAGTATATAAATACAATTAATTTTTTTATATACTGATCTTGTATCCTGCAGGTTTGATGAACTCACTTGTTATAGGAGCTTTTTTGTTTCTATTTGTATATTGTTTTCAATTGTAGATCGTTTTCTATGAAGGCAATCAAGGAGTTTTATTCTTCTTTTCTGTCATATGTCAGTTATCTATTTATTTTGCTCTTTACAGTGGTTAGAACTTGCAGTACTATGTTGAATAAGATTCTTGCATAGGTCTTGATCTTAGGGAGGAGAAAGAATTCAGTCTTTCACTATTAAAGTATGATGTTTTCTGTTTGTTTTTGTTGATGCTATTTATCAAGCTGAGTTGATTTTTTTCTTTATCCCTAACTTTCTGAGTGTATTTTCATGACTGGGAATTGGATTTTGTCAAATTCTTTTCTGTGTCAGTTGATGTAATTTATGATTTTTATTCTTAAGTGTGCTATTATAATGAACAATGCTGACTTTCAAATGCTGAACCAGTTTTGTGAATATGTAATAAATCCCTATTGATCATGGTAATTTTTATACATTGATGAATTAATTTTTTTAATTTGTTTAAGAATTTTTGCATTCAAGCTTATGAGATATTAGTCTTCTTTTTTTTTTTTAAACACTATTTGTTTTAGGGTAATACTGACTTCAAAAAAATGAATTCAGAAGTGTTTATTCTTCTGAACGAAGATATTTTCTGGTAGAGGTTAGGTAAACTTGTTTCTAGTATTTAAATGTTTAGAAGAATTCCCCAGTGAAACCATTCGGGTTTAGTCAGTTTGTTTTACAGAGCTTTTTAATTATGAATTCGACCTTGTTAGTACTTAAATGTCCATTAAGATGGTTTCTTTCGTCTTGGCTAAGATTTGATAATTTGTGGTTTTTAAAAAATGTATCCATTTCTTCTAAGTTGTTGAGTTTATAGTTTTATTGATTCTTTTCAAAGAAACAACTTTTTGCTAATGTGGTTTTCTATTGTTTTTCTGTTTTCTGTTGTTTTTTTCTTATGGATTTCATTATGGTTAGAGAATGCACTTTATATGATTTAAATTCTTTTAAATTTGTTGAGGTTTGTTTTATGGCCAGTAATATAGTCAATCTTTGTAAATGACCTGTATGTGTGTATTAGTTAGTTAAAGCTGCTATTACAAAATACTGTAGGCTGAGTGGCTTAAATATCATTTATTCCTCATACTTCTAGAGCCTAAGTAATTTAAGATCATGATGCCAACAGATTTGGTTCTTGATGAGGGACTAAAGATATTGCCTATACTGCAAATGGCTAACCTTTCCCTATAACCTCAAGTATCAGAGTCAGAAAGAGAAAGGTAGAGAGTAAAAGAAAGAGAAAGCAAGCTCGCTGTGGTCTGTCTTCTAATAAAAGCACTAATCACGTCAGGAGGACCCTGTGCCATGATATAATTAGTCTAGTACCATTACATTGGGGGTAGGGCTTCAATACATGAATTGTCGGTAGGCAAAATTCAGTTTTAAGCATTTCACAACTGGTCCTTCAAAATTCATGTGTTTTTTACGTGCCAAATAAAAGCATTTCATCCCAACAGCCCCTAGAGCAATGGTTCTCAACCTTCCTAATGCTGCAGTCCTTTAATACAGTTCCTGTGGGTGACGACCCACAGGTTGAGCACTGCTGCTAGAGTCTTTTTTTTTTTTTTTTTTGTGAGACAGAGCCTCAAGCTGTCACCCTGGATAGAGTGGCATGGCATCACAGCTCACATCAACCTCCAATTCCTGGGCTCAAGTAAGTCTCTTGCCTCCGCCTCCCAAGTAGCTGGGACCACAGGCGCCTGCTACAACGCCCGGCCATTTTTTGGTTGCAGACGTCATTGTTGTTTGGCGGGCCCAAACTGGATTCGAACCCGCCAGCTCAGGTGTGCGTGGCTGGCGCCTTAGCCCATTGAGCCACGGGCGCCGAGCTAAGAGTCTTAAGAAGTCATTCCAGTATTGACTCTAAAGTCTATGTCCAAAGCCTCATATAAATATCATCTAAAGTGCATGTGGGTGACACTCAATTTATAATTCTTACTGAGGCCATATTCCTCTTTAGCAATAAATGTTTAATAACAGATGTGTTATGTGTTTCCAAAATATAAGCTTGAGCTAGGCACAGAATAGGAATACCTCTTCCAAAAAAAAAAAAAGAAAAAAGGGAAAATCAGGAAGTGGTTTAGGTCCCAATGAAGTCTGAGAAAAAATATTCTATTAGGTCTTAAAGCTCCAGATTAATACTTTTTGATTCCCTGCTGTCTAAAATATCTGGGATGGCAATATCTCTCCATGACTTGGTAGAGCAGCCTTTTGCCTGTGGTTCAGTGGGCCCCACACATACCATGGATCTCTGGTATGCACGGGTGACAATGCAACCCTTTGAAAACTGAGGTAGGAGCAATCTTCCTCCTACCCCTACAGACTTATGCACTTTGAGTCTATGTCACAAGTACTCCTTCTGTTTTCTTATAAGATAGTGCATATTGCTTTGTAGCGAAATAACTCCATAGTCTATGTTGTAGAATCCAAGAAGTCTGATAGCCTTCATTCATGTTCTCTCACTTTCCTTATCCTTTTAGCTCAAAATTGACTGTATCTTTGATGATATAACATCATCCATATTCCCAGCTGCTTCTGAAATGTCTGATTAAGTTCACGAGTTGCATCCGTGAGCTCTTTATGAATCAGGTACTAGCCATATTCTTCCTGTTCTCTTCAGATATAGTTTTCTCATTATTTTTCAATATGAATTGGTTAATAATTTTCTAAATCTCCACATTATGGTACCATTTTTCTCTAACCACTTTGTCTTCAATTGTTTGCCTCTCATTGCATTTTACCATAAGTAGGGAATAGGAACCAAGACAAACCCTCAACACCATGAATAGAACTCTTCACTAAATATAGAATTGTATCTCTCCCAAGTTTTATCTTCCAAATAGTAGAAGATGAAGAAAATGCATCCAAGCTCATTGCCACTTTATAAAAAGTATTATCTTTCCTCCAATTTCTAATAACACTTTCCTCATTTCCCTATGAAATCTCACCAGAATGGCCATATTTCTACTCCAATGGATTAAATGCATTTCTTCCAAAATTCAGGTATTGCTAATATAATGATGTTAAGGACATTAAGAGGCATATCCCTTGAGAAAATGGAATTAAGACCCTTATTAAAGTGACTTCTTACAATGGCCAGCCTACTTTTCTTCTCTTCTGCCATGTGAGGACACTGGAAGAAGGTCCTCACTAGACACAAAAGTGACAATTTGATCTTGGACTTCAAAACCTGCAGAACTGTGAGAAATTAAGTTTCTGTTCTTTTTTATAAATTACTCAATCTTGATATTATAGCTTCAACAAACAAATTTGGGAGGAAAGAATATAATTCTGTCCATAGTAAGATGCTCAAATCAATAGTATTCCTTGGTCATCAGATGAATGTTCTCTATATGTCTCCAAGTTTGTTTTAATTAGTGACTTCTATGAAGCAAAGTTGCAAAGCCAAAGAAGAATTGTATTTCAGGTTCTATCCACGTTGGATTTTAGCCTATATTTAACATAGAATTTATACCCATGTAAATTGTGTGATTCTAACAGCTAGTATATTCCCTCTTTGGGGAATTTATTGTGGTTTCTTTGGTATAGTCTTTCTGAAGTGCTTGCAGAGTTTTAGTTTTATTTTTTGAAAGCAAGAAGAGATCCAGGTATCATAATTCAATTAAAGTTTTTCAAATCTTTTCAGAGATTTCTGAATGTCTCAAAGTACCATATGACCTGCATGGAACAATATTCATTATATAACCAGAGAAATTAATGCATAAAGGATAATCATGTTCCTTACTGTCACACATTCCAGAAGCAAGAATCATATATTTCTCTAAGGTCTAGAAAAATAGCCTGGTGCTTTTTCTTTCCAGATTATCTTAAACGGAGTTATGTTGAGCAATTATAGCAGTAAACCAGTACTATGTGATAAAAAAAAAGTTAAGAAAAATACATTTAATAACATTTATCCTTATACAATCTTCTCTTTAAATTTCATAGAAGAACAAAATAACTTAACATTTTAAATATTTTTATAAAACAAAGTGAGAAAGAACCATGCCATGTATGAATTTGAAATCACATATTGATAGATTGTACTGGCATCACAAAGGATGAAATAAGTAAATTATAATGTTTTACTTTTATCAGCAAGTGATGTACCTGATTTATGACTTATTATAAAGAAAATTTACAACTTCTTCGAAGCCACATCTTAGTTCAAAGTAAGATTTTCAATTAGTAAATTATATGTTTAAAGATCTAAGTGACCTTAAAAGTTCTTTTCATTATTCCAAGACATTTATTATTTTGAGGAGTGTTAAACTTTAATTGGCCTGACGCATTGACTCTGTCAGTCTATTTCTTGTAATCTTTTCTCAATTATTCCCTTGCTCTCCACTTCACTAGGCTAAAGAATGAAGGGAGATAAAGTGATTCTACTTCTACCAAGTCAGGATATGTATAGGATATATTTTCAAGAAATACAACACAAAAGATATAGGGACAAAAAAGAATTATTGCCACAAACATTTCACTGGCATTCATTCAACATTTATGCTATAAACTTTTTTCTTTGATATGGTAGAAAGGGACAAAACTAACCCTCAGGAATACCACCTATCCACTAATCTTGAATTGTAAATACCAGAATGAGTCTAACAACTCAGAAAGCTATATTATCTAATAGCATAAGAACTACAGTGTTCAGAGAGGTTAAAATTAAATTGAAGGATTCAGTTGATAAACTAATAGGTGTATCACGGTAATCATATCTATACCATGAGAATTTATGAAGTTAGTCTCAGTCATTCGAAGAGTACTTGACTTTCTATGTGTAAATGTACTTAGTTTGAGGTAGCTTATTCATCTAATAACTATGGGGACTTGATAATGAACAGACAAGGTGGCAGAGGAAAATTAGATTAATAGAGGGATAAAAGATGACTTACAGATATTTGAAGATACAGATATTACAGCCACTGAGTGAGTGGATGTTAGAACATTTACTAAGCTAGAAAAGAAAGCTTAACAGAGGAAGTTTAATTTGGCCAAGCTAAATTTGAACTAATTATCAGATCTCTAAGAGAATATTCATCAAACTCACTTAGATTTATGAGTTTTGAGTTCAAAGAAGAGACCAGAACTGGAGAAGTATAAGGAAAAATCAGAAAATATTTATTTTTTCCCCAACCAAACAAATAAAACTTATTCGCCTTTGAAAGTATATCCTCAAGAATCCTCCATCTACATAATTCTGCCACATGGTAAAATTCTACTTGTCTGCCTAAGACTGGATCTTATGCCAATCACAACCAAACTTGGGTCATAAAATTCACAAGGTCTAATCACAGTAGGTGTGCTATTAGAGCTTAATGAAGCCATGAGTATATCACATTTGTCACAGGCCTTATTAATGTACACTATGCCTAAGATGAACCCCTTGGCACCTGCAGGTTCTCTAAAACACATCCTTACCCCAATCTCTCTCTGAGTACCATACATAATTAAATTTTTTTGATTTTATATTTTATATCCTTATAACTCTTGCTTAAATTTTAATCATTGTTCAGCTATGATCTTGCCATGAAGATACTTCTGTTTCAATTCAAATGAATTATTTTCTAAATCTCAGAAACTAAGATTCAGCCAACCTCACAATAGCTGACTCCAAATATCACCACAGTCTATAAACTCTAGTATGTTGGCAAACTCACACTATATCAAATACTTGAAATGTTCCTTCATTTGAAAATTTATAAGATCAGTAAGAAAGACTATGGTTTGAGGCTAGAATGCTACCTACATTACTCAGCCACGAGGTCTACTATAGTTAGTATTATTTTCGTTGCAAGTAATACTTTTACTTCTGACAGTTATCTTGGACACCTCTTACTTTCTCCTGTGATTAATCGATCTGTGATTGCCTTGTCTTCCATAAGGAATCCACTCCTAGACAAATCACATAGTCAAAGGATTGGAGTAATGTAATGGACAATCCTTCCAGAATCACAGAGAGTGTGCTGGAAGCTAGAAGGGGCTGTTATTATAGTCTATTTTAAATTGCACATGAACTTTATGGTCACCTTGTATATAAAATGGGAACAGGTAGACTGGACAGATACAAATAACAGATGCATCTCTGTGATTCCAGCAAGTTTCATGACTGGACCTGTACAAGCGCAGCCCTTAGAGCATCATAAATTGTATTTGCCTGGTGTTCACTCTGACCCTTCAGGCTTCTGTCTCTTTTTCACTCCTTCCTATTTTTGATCTTGCAATTTTCATCCTAGAAAGAAGAAAATTAATGCATCTGAGCTTCCCCTCCATCATGTAATGTTTTACAATGGCAATAGATTGAGTTATTTTACAACATAGGCTTTGGGGTCAGGCTAATTGTATAGTCTGATTTTTTGTTTTACTTCCTTGATGTCCTCAGGCAAGGTACCCCATGTCTCTGTAAAACAGTGATTGCAATCCCTACCTTAGGATTGTTAGGATTAAAAGATACAAGAAGCGTTTTTCAGAGCACTTAGAACAATGCCATACCTGTATTGTTGTAAGCCCAGGCCACAGAATAGTAGAATAAACAACACTTACCACAGAGACAAATGTGAGTTTACAGTTAGCTCCTGGGCCCCCACAGCTCATGACCCCACCTCCGAGAAACAGCCCACATCTGAAACTGAGTGATGAGTCCTGTGAGGTGGACAGGTGGCCTTCAGTGATGATGTAGAAGGTCATACAGCAGAATTGAGCTCTGGTAACTTAGTTGCCATTGAGCATTTTAAGAACCCAAACCTCCTTTCTGCCAAGAAAAGTCACAGGCTGGGCTAGAGCCAGCTGGCTTGTCACAGGGCTTGGGATCTGTGTGAAGTAGTGGTAACCTAAATATTTTTTTCCGAGTGAAATTTTAAAATAGATAAAAAAATATAAGATGCTTATTTATAGTCTGTTAAGGCTACGAAAGATAAGGCTCTTATACTAAACAATGTAGCATGAAGGATTTAGGCTAAATATTGAGAGGCGTTTTCCAACAGTAAAAACTGGTATTTTTACTGACCACAGGCCTCTGTATGAATAGAAGTTCCCAGGCTTTTGTACTCCCCCACCCACTTGTGGTTGGAATCATCACTGGAGCTCCCTCAGTCAGGAGCTAAGCAGGTAGAATCCAACTGAGACAGGGAGGTCTGGATGGGTGGGAAGACAGAAGTTTGATTTATGCAAGAGTGCAGGAAAATTATCAAGGACCCAAACTGTAATTGCCCAACTAATATTCTCAGCCTGATGGCTTTTGTCCTCAGCCTTTTGCTTTCATGATCTCAAGATAACCACAGAAGCTTCAGTTATCACATTGTCACCTAGCCGTGTCTAGAGCCAAAAGGGGAACAGTGGGTGTTTCCCAAGTGCATTAGTCTTCCACAGCTTACACAACAGATGATTAATACCTCACATTTCTAAAGGCTGGATGTTCATGATCAAGGTGCCAGCAAGTTCAATTTCTGGTGATTCTTTTCCTCAAGTGGAAACAGCTACCGTTTTGCTATGTTCTCACCTGACCTCTCCTCTCTGGCATTATAAAGAGAGAGCAAGCCCTCGTGTCCCTTCTTCTTCCTATAGGGACACCTGCCCTTTTGGGTCAGGCCCACCTGTCCTTATGACTTCATCTAACCTTTTTACCTCTTTCTAGGCCCCTTCTCCAAACACAGTCATATTGGGAATTAGGGCTTCATTATATGAATTTGCACAGAGGATAGAATTCAGCCTTCAACATCTTACGCTTATCACATTTAAAGTGCAATAAAAAAAGGTGATTCCTAGAAGCCCAAGGCTAATTGCTCAAAGCTACTCACTAGCATGGGAAATAAAATTACAATGTGTGTTTTATTGTCAGAGAGAGTGTGTCACATGTCACTTCTGACACTTCTTGCCAGGGCCCAGGACTGGCCAGGTCTCAGGCCCAGCTTAACTAGGTTTCGGACGTGGACCGCTAAGTTACCTTGCTCAGATTCAGTTTCTCTTAGATGCCTGAGGGCTATCTACTTTAGCTGGAGAGAGAGAGAGAGAGAGAGTCTTAGAGTGTGATTCTTAGAGAGAATAAAGCAGTCTTCTTAGAATAGATAGCTCTGGCTTGGCACCTGTGGCTCAACGGGCTAAGGCCCAGCCACGTGCACCTGAGCTGGCAGGTTTGAATGCAGCCGGGCCCGCCAAACAACAATGATGGCTGCAACCAAAAAATGGCTGGGCGTTGTGGCAGGCGTAGTCCCAGCTACTTGGGAGGTGTAGGCAAGAGACTCGCTTGAGCCCAGGAATTGGAGGTTGCTGTGAGCTGTGATGCCACAACACTGTATCTAGGGTGACAGCTTGAGGCTCTATCTCAAAAAAAAAAAAAAAAAAAAAAGAGAATAGATAGATCTTAGTCTTTAGTACAACTTAGTAATCTTTAGGAGAGAGATACCGTGCTGGCATTCTGCAGGCAGGCAGGACAGGAGACAGAGTCAGAGTAAGCGGGTCCGTGATAGAATGTGCATGCTCCTTGACTGCCTTCTCCTCCAGCCTAATATAAGGCTAATCTCGTGCCTCTCAACGCCACAGGTATAGAGACTGCCAATTCAGCACTGCTCTCATCTCGTGAGCTCTCATGCTTGCTTGTTAGGAGAGATAAATCTCTCTCCACGCCCTTTCCACCCAGGTGTTCCATGATTGAGTATACAGGTATTTCTTATAAATCTCTCCTCCTAGCCACAGGCTATATGGGCTCCAGCAAGAGAGTGGTCCCTAAGAACCTGAACACCCAGAGTGAGTGAAATCTGCCTTTGTTAGCAAGCAAGAAAAGAGAAAGTGTGTGGATGTAACCAACTAAATTAGGCACAGTCACTGTCATAAAAAACAACTTGGAACTTTAAGATATATTAAAAATATATTTATATTTAAAAATAAAGTGAGAGAAGGGACAAAGAAATATATTAAAATATATTGTATATTTAAAAATAAAGTGAGAGAAGGGACAAAGAAACAAAAATAAGTTAGAAAAACTGACTCAACAGCTGGAGACCCTTGTCACACGGTGGTGTTATGCTTGTTCGTTTAGACCAATTATTAATATGTTCTTTTTTACTACTTTATTTTAATAAGGTCAACAAGAGCAAGACCCCATCTCTAAAAATAGCCAGGTGTTGTGGTAGGCACCTGTAGTCCCAGCTACTTCGAAAGCTAAGGCAATAGAATCATTTGAGCCCAAGAGTTTGAGGTTGCTGCGAACTGTAAGGCCACAGCATTCTACCCAGGGCAACAGAATGAGACTGTGTCTCAAAACTAAATAAATAAATATATAGACAAAAAATCAAACAAATAGGTATATTTTGTATCCTCAAGGACCCTTACTGTATTTCATGCCTTCAGATTGTTATATTAACAGAACAAAAAGCAAAACAATTTCTCTGCATACATTACTGATAAAAAACTTCACTGACAAAGATTTGCATCTGAGGACAAGATGAGGCAGCAGACAATTGTAAAGAATACAGCATTACATGGCTGCAGACATACGTAGAAGTTACATTTTAGAGCTGAATATATCAAAGATATTTCAAGGTTCCTGGAACTGAAAGGAATAGAAGAACATGCAGAGAAACAGAGAAAGGTAATAGTGATGCTTTCCAAATTTGCCTAAAATCTTTATTAGACAAAGAGCAGAGAAGTATTCTTTTTTTTTCTTATACTTTCTGACTAATCCACATAGCCCTGTGTTCACAGAATCAGAACTCAGAGTGAATATAGCTTCCATGTGTTTTATTTTTAAAGAAATCCCACCTCTGATCCAAATTGTTAAATAAAATATTGAGGTATAATTTACGTACTATCAAAAAGTGAAAATTCACTTTTACATATTATAAAAAAGTGAAATTCGCTTTTTTTTTGGAGATAGTCTCACTCTATCACCCTGGGTAGAGTCCCGTGTTGTCACAGCTCACAGTAACCTCAAACTCTTGGACTCAAGTGATCCTCTTGCCTCAACCTCTCTAGTAGCTGGGACTGTAGGTACCCACCACATGCCTAGCTATTTTTTTATTATTATTTTTAGTAGAGATGGGAGGTGTCTCACTTTGCTCAGGCTGGTCTCAAATTCCTACACTCAGGTTATCCACCTGCCTTAGTTTCCCACAGTGTTGAGATTATAGGCATGGACCACTGCCTGGAAAATTCACTCTTTTTAATTTTACAGTTAGGTAAGTTTTGAAAAATGTTTAGAGCTATGTAACCACAACCATAACTAAGATACAGAGCATTGCCATTTACTCAAACAAGTTGCTTCATGTCCTTTTGCTGTCAACCTCCTACCTCTAAACAGTCCTGGAAACCAGTGATTAGATTTCTGCCTACATAGTTCTCCCTTTTCCAGAATGTCATGAAAACAGAATCATAGTGGTCTGACTACAATGCCTTTGAGATTTGCTATGGACTGAATGTTTGTGTTCCCATAAAATTCTTCTAACCGTGGGAGAAGGGACGGATGTGAGATAATGAGGTGCTAAAATGAGGCTTGCACGAATGGGGTAAGTGCACTCATAATAATAGAACAACTAGAGGACTTGCTCCCTTTTTCTCTTTTTCTGCTCTATTCATGTGAAAATACAATGAGAAGACAACTGTCTGCACACCAGAAAGAGAATTCTAACCTAAATCTCAGACTTCCAGTCTCCAGATCTGTGAGAAATAAATACTTGTTATTTAAGACACCCAGTCTATGGTATTTTGTTATAGCAGCCTGCACTGATTAAGACAGTAATCCCTACCAAGATGTGGATGGCTGATATAAAAATGCCTGAAAATATGGAAGCAGCTTTGGAAGTGGGTAATGGGTAGAGGCTGGAAGAGTTTAGAGGTATATGCTAGCAAAAGCCAATATTCCTCTAAAGGGAGTTATAAAAGCAAGTCTGGTAAGGGCTTAGAGAGAAATGAGATGAGCTACAGAGAAGATTTCTGTGTTAGTGAATGCAGATAATAATCATGTACATACATACACAAGGTTCATTGAAGTGTGGTTGGTAAAGGCCATTCTGATGGGATCTCAGACAGAAATAAGGAATATGTTATAGAAAATGTGACGAACAGCAGTTTTTGTTATAAAGTAATAAAGATCTTGTCTGAATTGTGTTTGTGGTCTGTGGAAGGTAGAACTTGTGAGGGATGAAATTGCATATTTAGTTGAGGAGATATCTAATCAACGTGCCAAAGGAATGCTTGATTTCTCCTGACTGCATATAGTAAGATCCAAGAAGAAAAAAAAAAAAAGGGAAATAGAATTGTTAGGCAAAAAGTAATTAAGACTTAAAGATTTGGAAAATTCTCAGTATTTCCACATTGCAATAGTGAGAATGTATGTTTGGAGAAATACACTAAGGGTAATTGAGCAACCTTTGATAAAGTGATTATTATGGTAGTGAACCATAGCCTTAATGAGCCATCTTATCAGAAGCCAGGGATACAGATGATATTATGCCATTAACACTGCCAGATGGGACTAAACGAAATAGAGAAAATGGATGGAATGAAGAAACACTGTTAAGGTATGCTCTCCTTCAAGAAAAAGAGAAGGTGATCAAAGGTCATGGCCACTGTCCACATGCCTAGAGGTCAGGCAGCATCTATTAGAAGCCATGAGTTTGGGACTACCCACTAGAACCCTGGGCCTGGCAGAGCCATGGCATAGACAAGACCATCATTCAATTGCCCTGCTGAGCAAGGGGAGTGACACTGTGAAGCCACCGTAGTGGTCCCAGAAGGCAGAGAAGTGATCTAAAGAGGATTATTCTAGAGCATTGATATTTCATGGGATTGTTATTTTTGGCTAGGTTTTGGATTTGCTTGAGGCCCATTACCAATTCCTTCTTTCACGTTTTTCCTACATTCACATTACTTATTTTATTTCACAGGCTCACAGCTGGAAGTGAGTTTTGTCTCAGGATGGAATATACTTTGAGTCTGACTCCTGTTTATTTAGATAATATTGGAATGAGGCTTTGAAATTTAGACTTTAGAGTTGATTCAAGAATGGAATGTCTGTATTTTATATATGAGAAACACATGCACTACAGGGGACTGGGGTTAAAGAGTGTTCCCCATATGGGAGTGCTATGGATTAAAGAGTGCCCCCCCCCCCAATTTTTAAGCCAATTTGGTAATATTTAGAGGTTGGATTCAATGTGATAGTATTTAGAATTGGGACCTTTGGCAAATAATTAATTAGATCATAAGGATGGAGCTCTTAAAATGGCTTTAGTGACCTTATAAGAAGAGACACCTAAGAGCTTCCCCTCTCCTACCCCCACCCCACCATGTGAGTATAAAAGAAGACAGCCATGTGAAAATCAGAAGTGTCCTTAATGGACACCTGATCTAATACCTTGATCTCAGTTCTAGCCTCCAGAACTATGAGAAATAAACTGCCAAATTGTTTTACCAAATGGCTTTATCATTTTGCATTCTCATCAACAGTATATAAAAGTTCCTAATTACTTCACGTTACTGTCAACACTTGATATTTCTGTCTTTTTTTAATTTTAACTGTTCTAGTGGATGTCTAGTGGTGTCTCCTTATGTTTTTACTTTTCATCTCCTAATGGCTAATGATGTTATACAGGCCATTTATTAGCTTTAAAATAATATGCAATCTATACAAGCTAAAGAAGGAGAGAGAAGAAGGGAGGAAGAAAAGGAAGGGAAGGAGAGAAGAAGAAGAGGACAGGGGAGGAAAAAGGGATTGCATTTTTTTTATTACAACCAAATGTTAAGTTTGGTGTAAATGTTAGAAACCTAAATAAGAATGTAAACTGTGCATTATTTTACTTCATGGAAGGCAAATAGAAGAGTGAGGGACAGTAAGGAGGGAAGCCCAGTGAGGAAAAAAAAAAGTTAGAATCAATATGTGTGCTTTTAGTAAAATATTTCACAAATACATAAAGTCAAAAATATGTAAAAATAAAATGAGGCAAGTAAAGATATATATATATACTGAATGGAATTTCCATGCATTTTGGCAGTGTGACACTTAGAATACTGCTTTGCAGGTGTTTTGACAAACATTTGGAGGCCAAAACAAACTGTTTAAAAAAATGACACAATGGGTCAGGACATAATCGTGGAGGAACTAAGATGCAAGCAGTGAAGACACAAGAATGACTCCATGATGGCAGGAGGTACTTTTTGAAGCATCTTTTGTTCCTGCCTTGTATTTTTTTCTTGTGCCTTGATAAAATGCCTAAAACATAAAAGGACTCCATAAATGAATCAGAGTTTAATGACAGTTTGCGTCTTCTAGTTGGGTTTAAATGGACTAAGGGAATTCTATGCCATTCACCAATAGTGTGTTGATATCAAAGGTATGTGAAACTATTGGTAGTTGCTAAGATATTGACTAGATAGTATAATATTCAATATCTCTGCAAATGTATCAAGCTAATAATTTTTAAATGTAGATATTGAATAAACATATCTATTGGTGATTAATACTATATCCTAAATTCTAAATATAAACAAACATATAATCAGATAGCATTTCTTTACCCACAAAGTATTGATAATTTAGAAATGTAGAAAACATACACTTTTTCACATCTGATAGATCCAAACTATAGCTGCTTAGAATTTTGAGTAATTAAAAGAAAAATGGAAGTAGTATGCCTCACAAAGTATCCATAGATTTTCTTGATAGTCCAATAGTATTGGCATTATGACACAGGTCATAATCTTTCTCAAGGACTTCTTGAAGAAACTGTAACAAAGATTTTATTGATTAACATCTCTGGCCCTTAAGGGAAATATCTTCTAATGATTCTATTTCCCTTTTCTTTAAAAAAAAAATCTATTTCCTTGATCACTATATAAAGACATTAATACTCTACCTTTAATAAGTTTCGCCAGTACCCTGCTAAGATGCACCGTAAAGTGACTCATTGAACAACGTTAGTACTTGATTTCTTTATTTGATATATGATAGTGAATCAGCCAGAAATGGTAAATTTAAATGTCTACAGGATCAGAAACATAGCTTAAATAGGCAAAGCCTGTTAATATGAATGTGGCAGATCTAGATGATAGAAAGTACTCGCCTACCTAAAGAAGCAGACTTCACTTCTGCTGCTTATTTCAATATAGAAATGCTTCATGTTTAAAAGAAGCTCAAAACATAACTTTATAGATTTCAGCTGAAATCTTCCAATCTTTAAATACATTGAACTAACTTATACAAATTATAAAACATTTTGTTTATCAAACAAAATCTGTCTGCAGCCATAGTAGATCAAAGGTCACTATCATGACCTTTGATCTACTAAAGCAAGCAGACAATGCATATCATTTTGTTTAGTTTAGACCTCTAATAAAAAATGTTTTTAAGGTTACTAACTTTGATAAAAGCCATTGTGTCTATATTAAACAAACAAAATATCCAGCTTCCAAGGTGCTCAGATTAAGTCAGATAATAAACATTAAGATTCTAGGACAGTGCATGCAGTAGATACTCGGTCTACAAATATTAGTTTTTTCCCAGAGTAAACTAAGGGACTACCCTTTAGTTTATATCTTTGTGACTGCTTGTGATGCAAGTGTTTATTAGACAGTAGTACTAGAGAAACAATAAATAAGTTAATTAACGACAAGATAGACACCTGATTACTTCTGGCAGCTTTACCATATCCACACAAGTTCTTTGATAGTCTTCCTGTCAAGAGGTGAAGCTTCATTCTCCTCCTGTATGTAGTCTGTGACTCCTTTGTACTGAACAGAAGGTGGTAGAAATGATGGAGGTATTCTAAAGATTTCTGAGGATTAGGCATAAGAAGCATTGTAACTTCTCTTTTGTTCTTTCATTTTGGATCACTGTTGTGGTGGAAGCTAGCTGCCGGCTATGAGGACACTTCAGCAGCCCTATGCAGAGGCCGGCATTGCAAGGAACTGAGGCCTTCTGCCAACAAACAAAAGCACAAACTTGGAACTCAATCTTCTAGCTCCTCTTAAGCCACTAGATGCCTGCAATCCTGGCCCAACAGTTTTCTTTATTTCTTTTTTTGGTTAGAGATTTTGCCTTAGTCTGTACCTAGGTTAGAGTGCTGTGGCATGATAAGAGCTTACTGCAGACTCCAACTCCTGGGCTCAGGCAAATTTCTTGAGTAGCTAGGACAACAAGTGCGTACCACAACACCTGGCTATTTTTTATTTTTTATTAAATCATAGCTGTGTACATTAGTTCAATCATGGGGTACAATGTGTTGGCTTCATATATAATCTGAAATATTTTCATCCAACTGTTTAACCTTCATGGGATTTTCTCATTTATTGTATGAAAACATTTGTATTCTGCATTAGGTATGTTTCACCTGTACCCTTCTTAGATGCACCATAAGTGTGATCCCAAATTTTTTACATTTTTATACGGAGAGAGGGCTTCACCCTGTTATGGAGGCTGATTTCAATCTCCTGTCCTTAAGCAATCTTCTTGCCTTTGACTCCCAAAGTGCTGGGATTATAGGCACAGGCCATTTATGCCTGGTCTTGGCAAATATCTTCATTGCAACCTCACAAGAGACTCTATGACAGAACCACCTAGCTAAGTCATTCCTGAATTTCTAACTCATGAACTATGAGATATTAATGTTTACTGTTCTACAGCCACTAAATCTTAGGGTAATATGTTATGCAGCAATAGATAACTAATGGAGTAGCAAATCCCTACAATTTTTAAAGATGAATTTTGTAGCTTCCCCACACATGAATATCATTTTTAGACCGACATCTAAACTAGAGTGCTTACATCAATAACTGTTTTGGATTACTGAAATTACTTACAGCACAGCTCTAATGCTGAAAACACAGAGGATAATCCATAAATTTTCAGAAAAGAATCTTGGTGAATTTAAAGACAACTTTTCTTTCTTTGCTTTTTCTTTCTTTTTTTTTTGAGACAGAGTCTCACTATGTCAGTCTTGGTAGAGTGCAGTGGCGTCATAGTGAAAGGGCCCGTGTGACGCTATTTTCTTAACAGACTCCATTTTACAGGTTGCTGTGTAATTTGCAGTGTAAATGTTAGTTTTGTAACTTGACTCCTGGCTCCAGTTCCCCTGACCACCCCCACCGGTCAATCAGTACTG
>CAUYON010037339.1:0-13347 GCA_963573935.1 Arctocebus calabarensis | reverse complement strand
CCGCAATATAACCATGGGTACAGGTTTTGGCTCTTTACCAAAAAAAAAAAAAAAAAAAAAAAGATCCATCAGGGCAGCGCCTATGGCTCAGCGAGTAGGGCGCCGGGCCCCATATACCGAGGGTGGCGGGTTCAAACCCAGCCTCGGCCAAACTGCAAAAGAAAAAAATAGCCAGGCATTGTGGTGGGCGCCTGTAGTCCCAGCTACTCGGGAGGCTGAAGCAGGAGAATCGGCTAAGCCAGGAGTCGGAGGTTGCTGTGAGTTGTGTGACGCCACAGCACTCCACCAAGGGCAATAAAGTGAGACTCTGTCTCTACAAAAAAAAAAAAATGATCCATCAGACCATCATCCAGAGATAACCCTGGAATCATTTTGATACATAGTCAAAAAAAAAAAAAAAAAGATATAAAAATAGAGAAAGAAGGGTCAGGCTATAATTCCAACACTTCGGAAGGATTACTTGGAGGCCAGGAGTTTGAGACAAGTCCAGGTAACATAGCAAGAACCCTCTACAAAAGTTGTTTTAGAAATTTAAAAAAGCTCACCTTCTGCAAAATTTGTTACTTGGAAAACAAGACAGCATGCACAGTACTGGTCCACTTACGAGGCACACAGGTGCAGTGCCCTAACTCGGCAGCTCACACACAGGTCTCAACACCCGCAGGCAGACAGGGAAACTCAGGTGCACAGCGGCTCAACAACTAAGCAATGGAGTCAGGACGTGAACCCAGGTGATCAGGCACCAAGGCTCATGGACCTCCCTCCCACCCAAGCTGCCTCTCAACTTAGTTAATATTGTCACACTCCTCCTTCCTGAGTTACTTTTGTAGGTACAAAGAAAAAAATTTTAGTCAGTATGAAATAGGTCAAAAATAAAACAATAAGAAAGCAAATACTCAATGCCTTTACATTAAAGTAAGAAACCCTCAGTATTTGTCTTTCTGTGAAATGGGGATGAGCTGACACACTCTTCAGCTGCCATAGGAGTGAATGGTGACCCGTGTACAGCATTCGGCCCTGGGTGACTATTACCAGGAGACAGCACATGCCCAGATATAAACAGGCTAACACCAAATGAGGAGCAAGTTGAGTCCTTCAAATAACAGAACAGAAGAAAGCAGCTCATACACATCAGCCCAAGCCCAGAGCGACCTCTGGAACTCAAGCCAGCATCACAGGTCCACTCAAACCAACCCACCAGACTCTGCAAGCAAATAAGACTTAGGCACTTCCTGGCACCTCATCCTAACACCCTCTGCTGGCAGCACACGTGCTGACACCGTACACCAGGGGTTCAGGTCATCTGTCATTGACCTGAATGACAATCGTCAGCTGCTGTTCTTACCAAGGTGTGGGTCCAACAGGTGTGGCTGCTCCTGGTACTTGTCCATTATCACTGAGGAGAAAAACATGAAAATTAACTCTCAGTAAGCCTCAGAAAGCCTCCTTTCTTCCCTTGTGAACTTCCATGGGGCAGTTGCCGAGAGCATACCTCCCCTTACCAAAGGACAGAAGCACACCTAGGGGTGGGCACTCCACCTCCCTCCAGCCTCCCGAGGCTCTGGCTGTGATGTCTCTGCTTGTTCTGTACATCTTCCTCAGACCCTCTTCCCACACCTCCAGTGCACCCTTCCTCCCTAGCAGGGCCTCTTCCTCACCTCACTCACTCTCCATGCCACCTCCACCAGTTATGAACCAAGCTCAACACTCCCCGTTAGACACATCTGTTCCACCCTCTCCTTCTCTGGTGTGCCCCTGTAACATCCTTGACCCCATGCCAGCTGCTTTCCACTCCTCCCAGCAGCTGAAACTGCTTCTATCCAAACCAGTGTCTCTGCCCATGGGTCTCACCTGCCACACACCTCCACATCTGACCGAACTCAGTCACCACTCCCCAAGAATAGCAGAATGGGCTATAACTGGTCCCTGAACATGTAACTGGTTCCCAGAACAAAAATGCCTTTTTGCAACTCTCTTACATTCCAAGTTCTCAGGTCAGTGAGATTCACTAACCAGAACTTTATAATTTTGTTTCACTGATTCCCTTCTTTTTGACTTGGTTTCCAGAAATGGTAAACCCTCTTTGCAGTGAGGAGATAGTCAACAGGCTTTGAGCTGCAATTATTCAAAGAAGTCAAAATAAGTCACATTCCACCACAAACACTGCCCAAAGACCAACTGAGCAATCTACTCTCCACAACCCACTTGAGTGAGACCAAAGGATGGACAATATTAATGCCTAGCAGCCAGGGCCCACCTCAACATACTACTAAAATCACCACCCTGGGTAGGGATCAGCCACCTGTAGTGCCAGAGATTGAAGCTGAGGAGGGTCACACTGCATTCGGACTGACCAGAGAAAAACTGAGGAGGAGAAGGTGGCTGAGACATGACCTTTATTCAACTTGTGGCAACCAGCAAGAAGTTATGGGGCCATCACTCAGCTCTTGAGGGTAGGCGAGCTGGCATAGCAGCTCCACTGGCAGGCAGAAAGCCTGGGGCCTTACATGGTAGCCAGAATAGTGGCTGATCAAGGACTAGGGAAGATTACTTAAGACAACAAGCACTAGCTGGCTTACCTATGGTTACTCAAAATAATTTGGCACCTCGTGGCCTTCAGGCGAGAAAGCCTAATTGACTCATCTTCCCCACACTCCACCTTTTAGGGTTTCTCACCTCATAATCTACACCATGAAGTGTTCCCCAAGAGTCCCTGGGTGAGTGTGGAACACTGTCTCCCTTTGCCACAATATGCACTAGGACAACAAACAGTAATGGCACAAGTGATAGCAGGATTTGTGGCCCATGTTTCTGTCCAGCGTGCAGGAGACAGTGATGTAGCCACTGGGCAATGTCTCTCAAAGGGGCAGTCTGTCGCCACCAGACTTAGACGAGGGAGTCTGCCTCATCATGACCTGGATGGGCCCCCGGGGCATGCAAGCTGATGTGACACTGTCACTGTTTCTGGGGTCCCAGCTCCCACAACTCCTGCCACATGGCCTGGCCCCACAATGGCCTGTGCATAACTATCCAGTGGTCTAAGGGTCACGTGGCCATTCGTAGGGTCAACCCCCCAAAGACAACCTGTCTGCACAAGTCACTGACAGCAATGGCTCATCAGCAGCCACTAGTCACACCACTCAGAACTCAGCCCACTGCTGCTTGTTCAGTCCCTGTGTCATACTCAACAGTGTCCGTCAGCAGGTAGAAGGTACAGCCATCCACAACACAGGGCAGGCTGCCCCAAACTGGAGCCCACAACTCAGAAATAGGGGCATACCCCTCCTTAAAGGGCTAGCTTTTGATCGCCAGGGTGTTCTGCACCCCAGCATTCATGCAGGCCATGGGACCCAACACTTTCTATAACTCAGACCATAATGGGCTGAGGCTCAGGGCACCATGCTGCTGCAAATATACCCCCCACTTTGCCAAGGTTGCATCTATGCTGACCCACTACAGAGCTTAGTGGTCCACTCCCACACTCAGCCCACAACAACATACATGGTATGGAGAGTCACAGGAGCAGTAGCACCATATTGTTGCCAGCAGGGCCTCACTGAGGTAGAGCAGCTGCTCAGACTCCTCCTCGGCCTGAGTCAGGGAGCCCAGTTTCCCCCACAGGCCCACGTGGCCTCCACAGCCTGCCAGTTCTCTCAGAGGTTGCTGTTCACTTTCTGCTGCTCCACAGCCCCCAAGCTCCATGGCCTCTTTCTCCAGATACCAACCTGACCTCTAGTCCAATTCCTAGAGACAGGTCTGCTGGTCAGCCTCTGCCTGGCTGGCATCCACTTCCAGCAGGGCCTTGCTGGATCAGATTCTGTGAGCTGCAAGTTCCCCTCCCTGGCCTCCATGAGCTGCCCATGGAGACACTCAGCTCCTCACATGTACTCCTCACCTCCACTCCACAGGACTACAGCACACTGTGCAGCTCAGCCACCTGCTGCTGCCCCTGGGTCCTCTCCATGTCTGCCCAGAGGCTGGCATGGCTGGTCTATGTGGCAGGGCTCCCAACTGACCCCATCCAGGCACTTCCTCAAGGCCTCTCCACTTTCACTGTGAGCCACCTACAGCTGCAGAACCTGCTTCTCGAAGCAGCTGCCGTGGCTTCCTTGGCTGCTGCACAGGACTCCCCACTAGCTCCTTGCCGACCTGAGTTCCTGCCAGAGCTTGGTCCCCTCTACATTCTGCCCAGTCTCCACCTGGATTGTGGCCTAGATAGGCCATTCCTCAGGACAAGGTTTTCCTACTGCAAATGGGCCAGCTGAGGATTAGGGAGGGTTAGCACTCTCCAGCTGCTCATGAAGAATCCAGATCTTGCCCTACTTGGGGGACCCCCTCTGCTCTTCCTCTTTCAGCAGAAAATCTTGCAGGTGAATGGCTCATACACCTGGCCTCTCAACCCTCCCTCGTTCTACTTCTCCCTTCTTATTCTGTCATTTCAGGGGTCGGAACCACTGCTCTGGAGTGAGCTGTTACCATAATTCTTTTTTTTTTTTTGCAGGTTTTGGCCAGAGCTGGGCTGGGCTTGAACCTGCCACCTCCGACATATGGAGCCGGTGCCTGGCACCCTACTCCTTTGAGCCATAGGCACCGCCATTTTTTGGAGGTGGGGGCCAGGGCTGGGTTTGAACCCATCACCTCCAGTATATGGAGCCAGCACCCTATTCCTTTGAGCCACAGGCACTGCCCTGTTGCCATAATTCTAACAGCAGGATGTTGGATTTCCCACCAATTTTCTCTTGGTGCCAAAGGGACATCTGAGTGTGCGTAACCTTCACTGACTTTGTGGCTTCCCCACCCCATGGTGCTTTTTTCAGTAGTGGGCCAGACTCCCTTCTCTTGCCATATGGTCTCTGCCTCCTCTAGAGCAGCTACGGTGTCACAGTTACCTTACTGGTCACCCACATAAGGTGCCAATATTGCCACCAAGGACCCAAAGAAGACAGAGGACACACTCTGCAGCGTGGTGTCCTCCATACCAACTGTAAAGTGTTCAGCATCGGCCCTGGACATTCGAGTTAAACATGGCATTCCACATGTCCAGTTCCTGGAAAACCTGCTGTAGTTCCAAATAGGACTGCAGAGACTAACAGGACCTGGCAGGTCCCCAGCATTACACTATACAGTGCAGACTGTGACCATGACCCAGACCAGTAGGTGTCGTGGCAGCAACACCGCAAGTGCTACTCCAAGTGCTGCTGCAAGGACAGATGTGTGGAGAGGATGATCTCTCCATCTCTGGGACACCCAGAACAACAGCCACCCCTAGATCCCATAAATGCAAAATTCAAATAGCCAGGGACTCATTCATTTTTGGCCTAAACTGTTTCTGCAGCCCCACTAACTCCGTCTAGAATGTTCAGTCACTTGTGAGGGTGTGGCTGCCTGCCCTCCTTAGGCCCTTGGTTGTTGTATCTTTACTTCTGTTACCACTAGGTATGCCCCAAAGCAGGGCTCCCCTTCCTCCTCTTCTTTGGAACTAAACTAAGAGTTTAACTGATCTCCTGAGTCACCCTGCTACTCTTCCTCCAGGAGCCATTTCATGTCCCCCAACGCCCTATGTCAGGGGTCACACTGCCACCCCTCTTCAAGGAGCCTTGAACGGCCCTGTGCTGCTGTCACTCTGCCTGGATTTCCCAGATGCTACTGCCTCCTGAAGCATTGCCTCTGACTCTGTTTGCAGAGCTGTAAGAAACACCCAGGCCCCAGTCACGCAGCTGCATAGGCATTTTTTTTTTCTTTACTGGCCTCTCCCACCATGTAGAGGGCCTCTTTGACTGAAGGTGGTGTCCCATCCACATCAGGCCACTCCTGATGAGGCACCCAGGCAGACAATAGGCAAGTCATTGAGTACCACATACTGGAGGACAGCTAACCCCTCCATCCTCCCCTCCAGGGGTGCATAAAGTTCCATTCCAGTCTGTGATGAATACTGCCAATGCCAACTGTAGTGCCAGAGGTTGAGGCCGAGGAGGCTTGCACTGGATTCAGACAGGAGGGAGGAAACCTGAGGAGCCCAAGTTAGCCATGACATGCCCTTTACTCAGCTCCTGGCAGCCAGTGAGCAGGCATGGGGACATCTACTTTCACTCAGCTCGTGGAGCCAGGCCAGTTGGCAGTTAAACACTTTCCCTGCAGGCAGAAAGCCTCAGGGCCTTATACAGCAGCCAGAACAGCAGTTCAGAATCAGGCATTGATGACCAACAGCACTGAAAACAATTGGGCACCTTGGGGCCTTCGGACAAAAAAGCCTTTTTAAAGCACTGGCCATTTCTTCCTCAAGCAATGCGCGTGCCATGCGGTTTCTCATTGCACCTACCCCAAACGGTAATGAAGTTCACTCACTATTTCACCTCCTAAACACCCGATCCAGTAGGTCCTCCCGATACGCCCCCCCCCCCGACTCAGTAATGGGCCGAGAGATCCCCTGTGGCTCTTGCTTTCACCCCAGCTCGCAGCCCAAGATATCTCTCAAGTCCAGGCAGGGCCAGGGCGCAAATCTAGGGGCATCTCATGTGGAAGCCCGCCTCTTCTCTTAAATCAGACGCCATCTGGACGCAAGACAACCTACGAAACTTCTTCAGCTTGAATGGCCCACACCGACAAGGGAATCGAACTCTGAGCCCGGCTGCACATATAACTGCGAGATCCCAAGGACTCGCTGGAAATGACCCAGCAGACAAGCGCACAACTGGTTCTAGACCTGCAGGTTCAAAGCAGCCCGTCCCGCCTCGTGGGCGGAGACGCAGGCTGGGCCAGGCTCGGCGGGGCACACTGTCCACTCGGGGTCTGTCCATCCGGGGTCTATCCCCCCGCTTCCGCGGCCCTCTCCCCCACACAGCAGACGCCAGGAGCGCAAACGACGCGGGACCGAGGCAGGGCGGAGCAGCGCGGCGCTAACGGGCCGCGGCTCCACCGGGACCCGCCCCCAGGGCCAAGGCCGCTCCCACCCTCCGCGCCCCGCCCGGCCGCGGATGCCCATCTTGGCACCAGCGCGCCGGGCACCTCTACCGGAGGCTGCTCGCCTCGGCCGCAGACCACCACCACGCACCGCGAAACCGCTCCTCCGCCACCTCTCGCGCCGCGCGGTCGCCGTGCACCGCCCGCAGGCGGCCGAGCAACGCGCCGGTCTCCGCCCTCTCTCCAAAGGCCTCCAGAGCGGCGCCGCGGGTTAGCGCGTCGTCCTTCGCCTCCTCGTCCCGGCCACCCGCGGCCGGCACTTCATTCAGGGCCATCGCTGCTATCCGCGCTTCACTGGCTGGAGCGCCTGGGACGCAGCGTGCGCGCTGAAGCAAGGGAGGCGCCCCCCGAGGCAGCAACCAACTCTAGCCCCGCCCCGCGACCTCCGACCCCGCTCGCAGGCCCGCTACGGAGCCCTCCAGCCACCAAAATACCATGCGCGGAGGTGAAGCCGTACTCTGGACAGCGCAGGCGCAAGTGGGGTCAGGAGACCCGGGACCGGGATCTGCACAGGGAACACGCGGCGAACCGGCAGAGGTGGAACGGTAGGCGCTGAGCCCGAGACGAAGAAAATGGCGGGGGCGGGGTCCTAGCCGGTAGGCCGGCGGCCTGGCGGGCTGGGAACGGGAGCGTGGGCGGGCCGCGAGCGCCTGCTGGGCAGGGTCTCTGCTCGCGGCGGGCAGAGCATGTGGGCGGGGTCTAAGCATTGCTGGACGCGATCTCCGCCCCCTGGCGAGCCCCAGCACTTTCGCAGGGTACGGACCGGGCGGAGAGCCCGGGGATGGGCATCCCCTGGCCGACCTTAAAGGATGACACCTCTGACATCCCAACCTTACTCTGGCCATTCGGACAGCCTGGCCACATGGATGCCCGGTTGCCCACGGCTAGCTCTGCAGGGAGGCAGCCAGGAGGTCCCAGCATCGCGGGCTGGAGCGGGAGCCCTGAGCACCCAGGGCTGCGGCGCCAACTTCAGCGTCAGCAAGCCTGAGAACTGGATGAGCTTCTAGACCGCTGTCTCAGGAACGTCCGAACCCCAGATATGACCCGCGACAGACCTGCGAGGACCCTGGGCCCAAGAACTGGCGCACAGACTTGGACACACAGGGACGCAGCCACACGACTCTCTACTAGCTTTTTTTTTTTTTTGTAGAGACAGTGTCTCACTTTATCCCGCTCGCCGTGGCGTCACACAGCTCACAACAACCCCCAACTCCTGGGCTTAGGCGATTCCCTTGCTTCAGCCTCCCGAATAGCTGGGACTACAGGCGCCCGCCACGACTCCTGGCTATTTTTTTATCTTGCAGTTCGGCCGAGGCCGGGATTGAACCCACCACCTTCGGTATATGGGGCCGGGGCCCTACTCAGTGAGCCGTAGGCGCCGCCCAACCCTCTACTAGCTTTATTTGTCCGGCAGCCGCTGGGTGCCGCTGTCTGCGGGTGCGGGGCTGGTGAGGAGGCTGATGGGTAGGGAGAATGATGGGGGTGCGGATGGGTAGTTGGGGGGCCGGCGGGGAGGTAAGCAGGGGCGGGGCTGGTTGGGTCGGGCGGGAGGTGCAGACGGGCCCCGCTACTTGAGCAGCCGCTGCAAAGTGCCCAGCGACGGGCCGCGGTACTCTGACCCGAAGTGGTTCCAGTGGTTCAGGTAGTTGAACAGCTGGTAGAGCAGCAGCCGGCGATCGAAGCCCGGCGCGCGGGGCAGTTTGCGGTGGTAGGCGGTGAAGAAGGGCCTGGGGAAGCCCCCGAACGTCAGCGCGATCGCCAGCTCGAACTCGGAGTGGCCATAGAAGGAAGCCGGGTCGTACACGATGGGCCCCGCGTCGTCCTCTGCCACGTTCCCCGCCCAGAGGTCCCCGTGCAGCAGAGCGGGAACGATCTCCAAGCCCCGAAACAGGTCCGGGATCTTCACCTGGGAACCGGGTTGTGCAGAGTGACTGTGACCGCGCACTGGGGAGTGACTCCTATCAACCACAGAACTGTCTGCCAGGCCGGAGATCGAGGCACCACCTCCAGGGGTGCAACTCGGACCCGCCCATGCTCGCTGCTAATTTACAGCACTAGCGACTTCCACGCAGAAGAGACCCTTGACGGTCACATTTCCCCTATCTGCAGGCCATGAACCAGTTTTATCCCTAACTTGCCAGCAGACTCTTCGCTATTATCTCAGTGCAAGGAGGTATTAGCACCTCTTCTGTATCCTGCTGGTTACTTCACTAATGGGTTTAATAAAATGTCTTTTATGTAATATGTTAATTCGTCTAACATTTTGACAGTTATGTTTTGAATCCAGTCACTCTGGGGCACCTGGTACCCACATCTTCACTTAGGGAGAGGAAGGGTAAGAGTGGACCAGTGTTAAGAATAGTGAGAAAAGTAACAGATGCCCCACCCGTAGCTCAGTGGGTAGGGCGACGACCACATACACTGAGACTGGGGGTCCAAACCTAGCCCAAGCCAGCTAAAACAGCAACGACAACCACAAATTAAAAAAAAAATAGCTGGCCGTTGTGGTGGGCACCTGTAGTCCCAGCTACTCGGGAGGCTGAGGCAAGAGAATCGCTTAAGCCCAAGAGTTTGAGGTTGCTGTGAGCTGTGATGCAACGGCACTCTACCCAGGGCAACAGCTTAAGACTCTCAAAAACAAAAAAAAAAAAAAGAGGGGGTGCCTGTGACTCAAAGGAGTAGGGCGCCAGCCCCATATGCTGGAGGTGGCAGGTTCAAACCCAGCCCCCTGGACAAAAACCGCAAAAAAAAAAAGAAAGAAAGAAAACAGTAAATGCCACCATGTACAAGGTACATACCTGTCTCCCTGAAGAAGCTCTGAGGCTAAGGGTACTTGGCACACTTCCTGGGGGGGATACAACAGGGACCTTAACCAACAAATGCAAACATAACCTACTCTTTTGTACCTTCATATTAATCTGAAATTTTTAAAAACCAAAAGAATTTACAAATAATTAAAAAATAGAAAAACCCGGCTTGGTACCTGTGGCTCAAGCGGCTAAGGCGCCAGCCACATACACCTGAGCTGGCAGGTTCGAATCCAGCCCCGGGCCCGCCAAACAACAATGACGGCTGCAACCAAAAAATGGCTGGGCGTTGTGGCGGGCGCCTATAGTCCCAGCTACTTGGGAGGCGAAGGCAAGAGACTCGCTTGAGCCCAGGAATTGGAGGTTGCTGTGAGCTGTGTTGCCACAGCACTCCATCCAGGGTGACAGCTTGAGGCTCTGTCTCAAAAAAAAAAATAGAAAAACCCATGTAGTGGGCACCTGTAGTCCCAGCTACTTAGGAGGCTGAGGCAAGAGAATCACTTGAGCCCAAGAGTTTGAGGTTGCTGTGAGCTGTGACGCCATCGCACTCTACCAAGTGTGACATAATGAGACTCTGTCTCAAATAAATAAATAAAATAAAAACTGTGAAGATAACTACCCGGTGACCCAGTGGGCACAGCCACACTTAGGAGCCAGTATCTTCAGTTCTCACCCCCTCTCCCCTCCAGTTTCCTGCTCAGGCCAGTTGTCAGGTGTTAAAGTACCCACAACTCAGCCAGCTCTGCTCCAGGGCTCAGTTCTATGAGAGGCCCCCACACGAATGTCGGGGGGAGTCCTGAAAGGACAGCCTCATGACTGCCATGCCCACCTGCAGCCTCGACCAGAGCTCTCGTGCCTCTCGGTCAGCATAGTCCTTCTCAATGAGGTCCAACTGTGCCTGCAGCCTGTGCCGGGTGAAAAAGGTTGGCCAGTCCTCCTGCCATTCATTCACCTAGACAATAAGGATCCAAGGACCATTACACATGGGATCTGCCTAAACCCCCAAAGCAAGCAATATAACTAGTATGCCAATAAGGGGATATGACAGAAACATAAAATACTCAGCAAATCCAAAAAAAAGGGGCCTAAGGAGGAAACGGGAGAAACAGAAAACAAGCCGTAAATAACAGACTCAATATCAATACTCCCACTAAAGGTATTACAAATTGTCAAAAATGGTTAAGTGACACCTGTAGTCCTGGCTACTTGGGAGGCTGAGGCAAGAGAATCACTTACACCCAAGAGTTTGAGGTTGCTGTGAGCTGTGAAGTCACAACATTCTACCAAGGGTGACATAGTCAGACTCTGTCTCAAAATAAATAAATAAATAAAAATAAAAGTAAATTACTTGGCTTGGCGCCTGTGGCTAAACGGGCTAAGGCACCAGCCACATATACCTGAGCTGGCGGGTTCGAATCCAGCCTGGGCCCGCCAACCAACAATGACGGCTGCAACCCAAACAAAAATAGCCATGCGTTGTGGCGGGCGCCTGTAGTCCCAGCTACTTGGGAGGCAGAGGCAGGAGACTCGCTTGAGCCCAGGAATTGGAGGTTGCTGTGAGCTGTGATGACATGGCACTCTATCCAGGGTGACAGCTTGAAAAGAAAAATTTAAAAAGTAAATTACAAAGTATTTTGATTTGGGATTTTGGGGGGTTTTTTTCTGAGACGGAGTCTCACATTCTTTTTTTTTTTGAGACAGAGTCTCACTTTGTTGCCCTTGGTTGAGTGCTGTGGCTTCACAGTTCACAGCAACCTCCAGGTCCTGGGCTTAGGCGATTCCCTTGTCACAGCCTCCCGAGTAGCTGGGACTACAGGCACCCACCACAATGCCCAGCTATTTTTTTGTTGCAGTTTGGCCAGGGCCAGGTTTGAACCTGCCACCCTCGGTATATGGGGCCGGGGCCCTACTCACTGAACTACAGGTGCCGCCCAAGTCTCACATTCCTGTCCTCAGTTGAGTGCCGTGGTGTCAAGACTCACAGCAACCGGCCAGGTGCAGTGGCTCGCTCCTATAATCCTAGCACTCTAGAAGGCCCAGGCAGGTGGATTGCTTGAGCTCAGGAATTCAAAACCAGCCTGAGCAAAACCAACTTCATCTCTCCTAAAAATAGAAAAACTGAGGCAAGAGAATTGCTTAAGCCCAAGAGTTGGAGGTTGCTGTGAGCTATGACACCACGACACTCTACCCAGGGCAACAGCTTGAGACTCTGTTCCCCCCCACCAAAAAAAAAAAAAAAACTGCTCACACCAACCTCAAACTCATCAAACTCCTGGGATGGAGGGATCCTCCCGCCTCAGCCTCCTGAGTAGCTGGGACTACAGACACCGGTCATAATACTGGGCTATTTTTATTTTTATTTTATTTTATTTTATTTTATTTTTGAGATAGAGTGTCACTGTGTAACCCTAGGGTTGAATGCTGTGGTGTCACAGCTCATAGCAACCTCAAACTCTCAGCCTCTCAAATAGCTGGGACTACAGGCTCCTGCCACAATGCCCGGCTATTTTTTCATTGCCATTGTCATTGGTTAGCTGTGCCAGGCCGGGCTTGGTACATGTTCCTGGCGCTGTAACCACTGTGATACAGGTGCTGAGCCTTTGTTTGATTTTTTTTTTTTTTTTTTTAGAGACAGCGTCTCACTTTGTCACCCTTGGTAGAGTGCCATGGCTTCACAGCTTACAGCAACCTCCAGGTCCTGGGCTTAGGCAATTCTCTTGTCTCAGCCTCCCAAGTAACTGGGACTATAGGCGCCGGCCATAACACCCGGGTATTTTTTTGGTGCAGTTTAGCCAGACTGAGTTTGAAACCACTACCCTCAGTATATGGGGCTGGCGCCCTACTCACTGACCCACAGGCATCGCCCTTTTGTTTGATTTTTTTTTTTTTTTAGAGACAGGGTATCACTGTTGCTCAGGCTAGTCTCAAACTCCTGAGCTGGGGGCGGTGCCTGTGCTCAGTGGGTAAGGCGTTGGCCCCATATACTGAGGGTGGCGGGTTCAAAACCAGCCCAAGCCAAACTGCAACAAAAAAATAGCTGGGCATTATGGTGGGTGCCTGTAGTCCCAGCTACTCAGGAGCTACTCAAGAGAATCGCCTAAGCCCAAGAGCTGGAGGTTGTTGTGAGCTGTGACACCCTGGCACTCTACCCAAGGATGACAAAGTGAGACTCTGTCTCTAAAAAAAAGAAAAAAAATCCTGAGCTGAGGCAAGCTACCCATCTCAGCCTCCCAGAGTGCTAGGATTACAGGCCTGAGCCACCTTGCTCAGCCTAGAAAGTATTTTGAATTGAATGAAAATGAAAACCCAGGCTCAGCGCCTGGGGCTCAACAGGCTAAGGCCCCAGCCACATACACCTAAGCTGGCGGGTTCAAACCCAGCCCAGGCCTGCCAAACAACAATGATGGCTGCAACCGAAAAATGGCCAGGCATTGTGGCGGGTACTTGTAGCCCCAGCTACTTGGGAGGCAGAGGCAGGAGACTCACTTGAGCCCAGGAATTGGGGGTTGCTGTGAGCTGTGATGCCACAGAACTCTATCCAGGGTGACAGCTTGAGGCTCTGTCTCAAAAAAAAAAAAAA
>CAUYON010037338.1:0-14060 GCA_963573935.1 Arctocebus calabarensis | reverse complement strand
TGTTTTTTTTGGTTGTTGTTGTTTTTTGAGACAGAGCCTCAAGCTATCACCCTGGGTACAGTGCTGTGGCATCACAGATCACAACAACCTCCAATTCCTGGGCTCAAGCGAGTCTCCTGCCTCTGCCTCCCAAGTAGCTGGGACTACAGGCGCCCGCCACAACGCCCGGCCATTTTTTGGTTGCAGCCGTCATTGTTGTTTGGCAGGCTGGGCTGGATTCGAACCCGCCAGCTCAGGTGTACGTGGCTGGCGCCTTAGCCCGATGAGCCACAGGCGCCGAGCCTTAACTTGTTTTTTTTTTTTTTTTAGAGACAGGCTCACTTTGTCGCCCTCGGTAGAGTGCGGTTGCATCACAGCTCACAGCAACCTCCAGCTCTTGGGCTTATGCGATTCTCTTACCTCAGCCTCCCGAGTAGCTGGGACTACAAGCGCCCACTACAACGCCCGGCTATTTTTTGTTGCACTTTAGTGGGGGCTGGGTTCGAACCCACCACCTCGGTATATGGGGCCGGTGCCCTACCCACTGAGCCACAGGAGCCGTTCCCAAGTTTTTCTATTTTAATTACTTGTCTTTGTCTTCTTCCCGGACAGAAAAAAGGTGATGTCTCAAGCTGTTGCCATGGGAAGACTGCCATGGGGTCGTAGCACACAGTAACCTCAAACTCTTGGGCTTAAGGGGGCTTAAGCGTTAAGGAAGTCTCTTGCCTCAGCCTCCCAAGTAGCTGGGACTAAGGCACCTGCCACGACACCCAGCTATTTTTTTGTTGTTGGCAGTTGTCATTGTTGTTTAGTAGGCCCGGGCTGGGTTCGAACCGCCAGGCGGCGCCCTACCCATTCCGCCCAAAAATTTTTTTTAAGACTAAAAACCTTCAGGACTTTTGCCATTTGCACCTAGGTGAACTTTCACCTTTTTTCTCCTTAGTGCCTAAATCTATATCTGTATTTAGGTGGAACTCAATATATAAACCCTAGCTGTTACTGAGTGCCATTGGTGTGCCAACCAGTTTATCTCGCTGTCTCCCCAGAGAGACACGTACAAAGCAGTTATTATTAGTCCCATTTTGAAGATGAGGAAACTAAGAGTTGGAGGTCAGGGCTTTTTGCATAAAGTGACCCAGCTAATAAGTCTCAGAGTCAGAAATCGGACCTAAGTCTTTTTTACTTTAATGCCCTCTCTCCTTAAAGCAGGCCTTCCTCAAAACTAATCATTTAATTGAATTATCCCAGGAGAAGGCCACATCTGTAAAAGTTTTTATGGGAAAGCATTATAATATATTACTAGTTTTCTCTTGAGGCAGCTCTCACTGCATCACATAATAGTCATTTTCTTTACACTTTTGGGGTACTGTAAAATGGGCATTAAGGATCATGGGAAAATAAATATTAAAACTACTAAGGGTTCGGTGCCCAACGGGTTAACTCGCCAGCCACGTACACCTGAGCTGGTGGGTTCGAATCCAGCCTGGGCTACCAAACAATGATGGCTGCAAACAAAAAATAGCCAGGTGCTGTGGTGGGCTCCTATAGTCCCAGCTACATGGGAGGCAGAGGCAAGAGAATCACTTGAGCTCAGGAGTTGGAGGTTGCTGTGAGCTGTGATGCCATGGCACTCTACCCAAGGCAACAGCTTGAGGCTCTATCTCAAAAAAAAAAAAAAAAACAGAATAAAATAACAGATGAATAATATGAAGAATATAGAAAGGATATAGCAGAGCTAAAGGAACTGAAGCAGTCAATTAGGGAACTTAAAGATGCAACAGAAAGTATCAACAATAGATTAGATCATGCAGAAGAAAGAATCTCAGAGGTAGAGGACAAAGCTTTTGAGATAACTCAAATAGTTAAAGAGGCAGAAAAGAAGAGAGAGAAAGCAGAATGTTCATGGGCAGAATTATGGGACTTTATGAAGCATTCAAACATACGAATTATAGGTATCCCAGAAGGGGAAGAAGAATGCCCCAGGGGAATGAAAGCCATACTAGAGAATATTATAAATGAAAATTTCCCAAATATCACTAAAGATTCTGACACACTCCTTTCAGAGGGATATTTGACCCCAGGTCGCTTCAACTTTAACAGAGCTTCTCCAAGACACATTGTGATGAACCTGCCCAATGTCAAGATAAAAGAAAAGATTCTTCAAGTTGCCAGGAGTAAGCACCAGTTGACCTACAGGGGCAAATCCATCAGGTTGACTGCAGACCTCTCTAATGAAACTTTCCAAGCAAGAAGACAATGGTCATCTACCTTTAATCTACTTAAACAGAACAATTTCCAGCCCAGAATTCTATATCCTGCTAAGCTAAGCTTTAAAATCGACAGAGAAATCAAATAATTTACTGATATGCAAACATTGAGGAAATTCACCACAAGACCAGCTTTACAGGAAATACTTCAACCTGTTCTATACACTGACCATCACAATGGATCAACAGCAAAGTAAGAACTCAGAAATTAAAGGACAGAACCTAACTTCCACACTGATGCAAAAGATAAAGCTAAGCAGTGGACTCTCACAAAATAAGATGAATAGAACACTACCACACTTATCAATTATCTCAATAAATTTTAATGGCTTGAATTCCCCACTGCCGAGGCATAGATTGGCTGATTGGATTAAAAAACACAAACCATCCATTTGCTGTCTACAGGCATAGATTGGCTGATTGGATTAAAAAACACAAGCCATCCATTTGCTGTGTGCAGGAAACACACCTAGCTTCAACAGGCAAATTAAAACTCTGAGTTAAGGGCTCGGCACCTGTGGCTCAGTGGGCTAAGGCGCCAGCCATGTACACCTGAGCTGGCGGGTTCGAATCCAGCCTGGGCCCGCCAAACAACGACGGCTGCAACCCAACCAAAAATAGCCGGGCGTTGTGGTGGGTGCCTGTAATCCCATCTACTGGGAGATGGAGGCAAGAGACTCGCTTGAACCCAGGAATTGGAGGTTGCTGTGAGCTGTAATGCCACGACACTCTACCCAGGGTGACAGCTTGAGGCTCTGTCTCAAAAAAAAAAAAAAAAAAAAACTCGGAGTTAAGGGTTGGAAGACAATTTTTCAGGCAAACAGAATTCAGAAGAAAAGAGAGGTTGCACTCTTATTTTCAGACACATGTGGACTTAAAGCAACTAAAGTCACAAAAGATAAAGATAGTCACTTTATATTGGTCAAAGGAAAAATACAACAAGAAGATGTTTCAATTCTAAATATTTATGGACCCAACTTAAACGCTCCCAGATTCTTGAAACAGACCTTACTCAGTCTGAGCAATATGATATCTTATAACACCATAATAACAGGGGACTTTAACGCTCCTCTTACAGAGCTGGACAGATCCTCTAAACAGAAATTAAACAAAGATATAAGGCACTTAAATGAGACCCTAGAACAACTGTGCTTGACAGATGCATATAGAACACTCCATCTCAAAAATAAAGAATATAATTCTTCTCATCGCCCCATGGAACAGTCTCCAAAATTGATCATATCCTAGGACACAAAACAAACATCAACAGAATCAAAAGAATAGAAATTTTACCTTGTATCTCCTCAGACCAAAAGGCACTAAAGGTGGAACTCAACTCCAACAAAAATGTTCAACCCCAAACAAAGGCATGGAAATTAAACAACCTTCTGTTGAATGACAACTGGGTGCAGGAAAAAATAAAAGAGGAAATCATTGACTTCCTTGAGCATAATAATAATGAAGACAAAAGCTACCAAAACCTGTGGGATACTGCAAAAGCAGTTCTGAGAGGAAAATTTATCACTATAGATGCCTACATTCAAAAAACAGAAAGAAAGTGCATCAACAAACTCACAAGCCATCTTACGGAATTGACAAAAGAAGAACAGTCTAAGCCTAAACCCAGCAGAAGAAAAGAAATATCAAAAATTAAATCAGAGATCAATGAAATTGAAAACAAAAGAATCATTCAGAAAATTAATGAAACAAGGACTTGGTTTTTTGAAAAAATAAATAAAATAGATAAACCTTTGGCCAGACTAAGTAGAAATAGAAAAGTAAAATCTCTAGCAACCATGATAGGGAATGATAAAGGGAAAATTACAACTGATGCCACAGAGATACAAGAGATCATCTCTGAATACTACCAGAAACTCTATGCCCAGAAAGTTGACAATATGAAGGAAATGGATCAATATTTGGAATCACACCCTGTCCCTAAACTTAGCCAGGAAGAAATAAGAGAACAGACCAATTTCAAGCACTGAGATCAAAGAAAGAATAAAAATCTTCCAACAAAAAATGCCCTGGTCCAGATGGTTTCACACCAAAGCCATGGCCGTGGTTTGATGGCTTCAGAATTACGTCAAACCTTCAAAAAAGAGCTTATTCCCATACTGCAGAAATTATTCCAAAAAAAATGAGGAGGAAAGAATCTTTCCCAACATCTTCTATGAAGCAAACATCACCCTGATACCAAAACCAGAAAAAGACCCAACTAAAAAGGAGAATTTCAGACCAATTTCACTAATGAATATAAATGCAAAAATTTTCAACAAAATCCTAGCCAATGGATGACAGCTTCTCATCAAAAAAGTCATAAATCATGATCGAGTGGGTTTCATCCCAGAGATGCAAGGCTGGTTTAACGTACACAAGTCCATAAACGTTATTCACCATATTAACAGAAGGACAAACAAAGACCATGTGATCCTCTCAATAGATGCAGAAAAAGCATGCAATATATTCCAGCATTTCTTTGAGCCCACTGCAGAGAAAAAAGGCAGGGAGATGAGTCAGGGACTCCCACTCTCCAGGCCTATGAACAAAAGTAGATAGAATAAAATCTTCGTGATGTTTTTAAAGATATGTATTTTTCATTCTAGGATTCAATGAGAGATATATGAGATGAGTTTTTTTGTAAGCAAACACTTGTCATCTGTCTCACCAACGTGAGTAAGTATCCCAAATGGAGATTTCCATGATATTCCTGATAGATCTCCCCAGAGTTAGCCCTCCCAAAGGGGACAGGGAAATGCATCCTCAGACTTGGGGCAGGATTTAATGATTCTTAGCATTTTATGATTGCAGTCCCTTCTGGAAATCTGGTGTATTCTCAATGGCTACTTTCATGCTGTAAGAACAGAGCTGAGTAGTAGCAACAGGTTACTCTATGCTATCTTCCCTTTAAGAAAAAGTCTGCCAACCTCTGGTTTGCATGACTACATTTTTTCATGTCGTATAAAGGAGTGGGGTGATTTTAAATGCTTCTGCCTCATTATTTGAACCCATCCATCTATCCACTCTGAAGATGGGTATGAGCTAGTAAGCCCTGACTCATGTAGGGGTGGTCTTCTGTGGGTCTATTCTGTATTCATTGGAGAATGTTGGGCTGGCTTCTATAAACCTAAATAAGCTATAAAGATTTTGATGTTACCTATAAATAAGGGCCTCCAGTACTTTACTACAGGGCTAAATATACAAGGCCATGTCATCTGTCAGCCTTTTCTTGGGTGGGCCAGCAAACATCAACCAAATTTGTAAAATACACTTTTCACCACTGGCAAAGACAGGAACTGGCACAGTCACGTCTATCAGACTGAACAGCAGGGGATGGCGGGTTCCACTGGGTATAAGGGGCATGATTTGCTCAGGGTAAAAGCTATGCTGCCAGCACTGAAAAGAGCATACCTTAGGCACACTTGGAGACTCTGCCTTGTATCTGCCAGCCAGGGCACAACTGGCTCTCTTCTGAAGGGAAGGTGAGGAAGAATATAACAGAGGGTGCAACTTAATTCCTTCAAGGTTACCATAAAGAGATCTATTATTCAAGAGCACTGGGCAGCCAAAAAAGATAGGAAATACTAATTTAGAAGACGCTCCCATATGTAGTATGGTGGGGGTAACAGCATGTGTTATGAGTTTTCTGGAGCTGCTGTCACAAAAGACCACAAGTTTACATCTTAAACAACAGAAATCCATTTTCTCTCAGTTCTGGAGGCTTGAAGGCTGAATTCAGGTGTTCAAAGAGCCTTACTCCTGCTGACGGCCCTAGAGAAGGATCCTTCCTCCCTCTTCTGGCTTCAGGGGGCTCCAGGCATTCCTCAGCTTGTGGCTGTGTCCTCTGTGTCTTCACATTGTTTTCCTTTACTGCATGCCTGTCTCTATGTCCAGACTTCCCTTTTTATAAGGACATCTGTTATCTTGAATTAGGGCCCATCATAAAGGTCTGAGTGCATCACCTCCATAAAGGCTCTACCTCCAAACAAGGGCCCATCGTGAGGGGCTATGGGTCAGGACTTTGACATGTTTCTGTGGAAAGACACAAGTTAATCCATAGCAGCACATAAAGAAGTGAGAAATCAAGGGCCAAGTGCAATGGCTCACACTTGTAATCATAGCACTCTGGGAGGCCAAGTTAGGAGTATCCCTTAAGTTTAAGAGTTGAAGACCAGCCTGAACAAGAGCAAGACCCCATCTCTTCTAAAAACAGAAAAACTAGCTAGGCTTTGTGGCGAGTGTCTGTAGTCTCAGCTACTCAGGAGGCTGAAGCAAGAGGATCACTTGAGACTAACAGTTTGAAGTTGCTGTGAGCTACATACAACACCGTGGCCCTCTACCAAGGGTAAGAGAATGAGACTCTATATCAAAAAAAAGAAAGAAAGAAAAGAAAGGGGAAGGGAAAGGAAGAAAAGAGAAGAAAAGAAAAGAAAAGGTAAGAAACCAAGTGAATGAACTCACCAAGACCCTCACTCTCACCATTTGGCCAGAACCCTTCTGGAATCTGCTGTAAAAAGAGAATACAAAAATAAAACTGTATTTTAGAACACAGGACAGACTAAGAGTTCAAAGACACACAAAAAGTATCCTTTCTAAATATAATGACTTTTTGAAGCCAGGGAGATCATGAAGGAACTGATTAAGATACCTTATCTCCTACTGAAACAAAGAAAATGTGTCATTTGGCCATAATGTTGTGACATTAGTTAAGAAACATCTCTCTCTGGGTCTCTGTTTCCTTGCAAATAAAATGAAGGTTACCAGGAAAATACCTGAGACCCCTTCCAACTACAAAGTATTCAAAGAATCTGTGATTCTCCTCAGTAGGTGGCCCAGTTGGCGATGTAAGTGAAAACAAGCAAAGCTGGGGTTCAAATCCAAGTGCATCTGCTCCAAAGCTCTGTACTATGGATTCAAGAATTGGGGGCAAGTTTAAGAAAAACAGAGCCACAGACTGAGACCAAGAAACAAGGGGATCACATACACTTCTTGGGGCTTCAACTGGCTTCTGATTGTAGCTAGCTCCTGCCTCTAGGGCTTGGCATTTGCCATCCCTCTTAGACTCTTCCGTCAGTATCCACACAGCTGTCCCCACCTCTTTCAGCCCTCCAGTCAAATGCTACATTCACCAGACCTTCCCTGACTAACCTCAAATTGCCCAGCTTCTCTCATCTTCCTCCACATACTCAGCAATGAGTCTCTCATCCATGACGCTTTCCCCGAGTTTCCCCTTAGCACATGCAAATATTTACTGGCCGGTTCATGTCACATCCTGGGGCACTCAGTCCCAGTGCCCAATCTCACATCCACACCAGGCCCCCTGTACATGTAGTTATCAAGAATGGCTTCTTGTTACTTGGCCATGGAGAACATCACTTACAGATTCTTAATGCCAAAGGATTTGAACATGAGGAAAAACTAAAATTATGCTCAGAATTACACTCAACAGTTTGGAATCTTAGTCAATTCCAAAATTGCCTGGATCTTTCAGTGGCCTTTACCTTGCATGGACTGCTCCCTACCCCTGGAATCTGCTGGAGTTTCAAGGGAGAGTGCTGTCAGTATCATCCTGGCTTTGTGACTAAATGCACATTTCAAGGCCCCACCTTAGCAACTCTGATTCTAGGGATCTGGACCGAATCCCATGCACCTGCATTCTCCTAGGCCCCTGAGGTCCAGATGCAAGGAGTGAGTAGGGAGAAGTCAGGGTGCAGCACCCCACTCTGCCAGACTCCAAGGCTGAGATCAGCAGAGCCTTGGTGTCAGGATACTTTCACCACACCTGCCGAGCACCTGGGGTCACACTGATTAGTAGTAGCTACAGACCCTGCCCACTGGCCTTTGCCCACGTGGTCAAAGGCTACCTGGCCAACTCTGATTCAAGCTGGCTGTGACGTCTGCTCCCTAGAGCTGGTGGGACTGAGGAATGCAGTTCAGCCGACCTGGCTGGAGGGCTAGGGCTGTGGGCAGTGGCACTCTAGGAAAACACTGCTTCTTTCCATGGTAGACAGGATGCTGAGTGCAGAGGAGGGGTGAGAAGTTGCCCCTGTCCTAAGGAATGCCCCTAAGGGAGTTGATGCTGGAGACAAGCAGAAGGACAATTCCAACAACAGTGAAAAGAACCAAGTGAGGGATGGCCACAAGTGTGTAGGAGAGACTGCCTCTGGTAATCTCTTTTTGTCTCACCACCAGAGAGTACAGTTTTTGATCCCCGTTCTACAGATGAGGAAACTGAGGCCCCAAGATGGGTAGGAAATGGTGTTCATTGAGTGAAATGATTACTTCTTGGTGTATAATCACCAAGAAGTAAGTGAAGTGAGTGCTGGAGGATGCCTGAGTCAGTCCGGTTGCATATCAAAGGCTGTCATATGGAGACCGAAGGCAAGCTAGAGCGACTCCCCAGTCCCACAGTGCTCATGGGCACCTCTCAGGGCTGTGTGGGACGGGCCTGAGTGCTGCACGCACACTATTTCACAGGCATTCCCTATGTTCCTGTTGGATATCTTTAATTATTTTATAGATAAGAAACTGAGTTTTGAAAATACTAATAAGTGATGGAACTGGGCTTACCACCCAGCCAATCACCCAAAACCCTGCACCCCTGAAGCCCAGTGTTGGGCTACAATGACTCTAGAACTTTCTTCCACATCAGAACCACTTGCAGAGAGTTTGTATTTCTAGAAGTTTGATGGGGATACTAAGGCTATTGTTTCCAGATCACCACCTCAACTCCTATTGTACCCATAGCTCTGGCCCAAACTAGAGACCCAGTCCTGCCTGTGTGTTTTGGGCACGTCCTTTGCCCTACCTGGAATATCCCCCTCCTAATCATTCTAGGGAAATCCTTAAGATCTGCTCTCACACAGGAGATGTCTTTCTCTGTGACCTGCCCTCCCTTACAACAATCCTCCCCAATATTCTACTGCTACTCCAGGAACAAAGGTCCCAATATATTGCATATACTTAGTTTCATCTTTATCTTTACCCTATGCTGGGTTCTTACTTTTCCACAGGAAATGACCTTGTCCTATTTATTTTGTTATGCCCAGCAACAAGTACCAGACCACAGAAGTGCTTAACTTTAGGGTTCCTCCATAGTCCCGGTCCAGCCTCTGTTGCACTGTTAGCTTTCAGCATCTGTCAACTCTCTCATGCTGCTCCTGCTTTCTTTTCAACAATAACGGCACCCACAAACATAGCATGCATGCTTAACACCAACAGCGGCCAGAAGCAGTGCAAGATACACCACCACAAGAGCCAAGTGTGGAATGACACTGCAGTTCTCGAAGTGGGGCCCAGGGGTCCCTGAGGCCCTTTCAGACAGGGGTCCACAGGTCAAATGTCTTCATAATGATGCTGAGATGTTTTTGCCCTTTGTTCCCTCCTTCTTTCACAAGGGTACAGTGGAGTTTTCTAGAGGCTACCTGAGTGAGATATCACAGCACAGAAACATATGAAAATACAGCTAATAGGTTGTGTTAATATGTAATGGTTTTGTTACTGTTATCTTTCAATAAATTAATAAATATTTTAAAATTTCTCATTTTTAATTTTAGCATGGTAAAATGTACACTGTGTATATCTAGGTAGATACATAGATATAGCTGTCTGCCATATAGACATGTGCTCTTTGAGGTCTTCAACAAACTTTACAAATACAAAGAGATCCTGACAGCAAAAGCTGTGAGAGAGGCTGAGATTAAATAACTAGTAAGTTAATATTGCTCCATTTGATGTTCTAAAATGGAATGAAGAGAAAAACCCTTTCATGGTATATTAGATTGGAGGGATCTTTACCTTTTGAAAGATGACTTTTTATTTTCCCTCTGTGACAATGGTGCAGATACCAGGGAATGCAAACTGAGGAGCGCAAGCATGGAAGGATTTTGTAATTCATGCAAAAATTTACAATTGTTGCAATTCATGCAAAACATCAGACAAAACATTTACACTAACAATTTTTGTGCTCTAATTTTTTAAAACACTCTTTCTTTGTTTGTATATGGGAAGGGTATATAAATGCAGCACAAAGAAGGAATTATGGGTTCAGCTTGGAAATGGCCCAAGATCAAGAACTGGGTTGGACAAGTTTGCCAGAGCTGCTGTTCCAAGGTACCACAAAGTGGGAGACTTAACTAACAGAAAGTGATTGTCTCCAAGTTCTGAAGGAGGAAGTCTGATGTCCGGGTGCTGGCTGGGCCCTGATTTCCCTGAAGACTCTATGGAAAGATCTGTTCCAGGCCACGCTCTCCTAACTCTCGCCATTCTTTGGCTTATGATAGCTTAACTCCAATATCCACTTGGCATTCTGTGTGTACACCCATGCACACACACATTTTCCATATGTCCTCTTTTTTTTTTTTTTTTTAGACAGAGTCTCACTATGTCACCCTGGGTAGAGTGCCATGGTGTCGCAGCTGACAGCAACCTCAGACTCTTTGGGCTTAAGAGATTCTCTTGCCTCAGACTCTCAAGTAGCTGGGACTACAGGCACCCACCACAGCGCCCAGCTATTTTTTTGGTTGTAGTTGTCATTGTTGTTGGGCAGGCCTGGGCTGGATTCAAACCCACCAGCTCCAGTGTATGTGGCTGGTGCCCTAGCCATTACACTACAGGTGCTAAGTCATATGTCCTCTTCTTTTTTTTTTTTTATTAAGTCATAAAGAGGTAGATCATGCACATGTGTCCTCTTCTTATAAGGACACGAGTCATGTTGCATTAGGTCCACCCTAATGACCTCATTTTAACTTGAATATCTCTGTAAAGACCCAATCTTTAAATAAGATCCCATTCTGAAGTATTTGGGGAATTAGGACGTCAACATATCTTTTATTTCTGGGGATATAATTCGACCCATAACTATAAGTAGTAACACAAGTTAGAAAAATTGTAAAGGAAAGAGGTATGGCATAAATTGATGGGTGTCAAGTCAAGAAAGCCAATTTCACGTTTTGGGCCACAACAATAAAAAACTAGAAGGAGTTTCCAGAGAAAAATGCTACAATTCCTTCTTGTGTTATGTCTTATCACCATGCATATGAAAATATTACTAGAGGTGCTGGCCCTTATGCTGGACCAGGAGGATGTGCTGAGCTAGGGGGTGGTTACTTTCTTTTAAGAAAGCCCTGCTCAGATGATGCAGGTGGAGAGAATGATCTGGACCTAGAAGTTTTAGAATCGATTCTAAGTCTCTTGCTCCAAAAGTCTAGAGTGGGAGGGAACATACAGAAGAGGAGGAGGAAGAAGAAGAAAAGTAGATTTTGTAGAACTTTAATCCTCTATAATTAGGGACCTCACAGCCATTTAGAGCTGTTGCTTGCAGTGATGAGAAGTGTTTCCAGGAATCAGCCAATTTAAGGAATGAGACCTTGTAAAGAGACAAAATGAGAAGGAAAACTGGCTGTGAACTGTGTGACACCCCACAGCACTCTACTGAGGGCGATAAAATAAGACTATGTCTCTATAAAAAAAAAAAAAGAAGAAGAAGAAGGAGAAAGAGGAGGAGGAGGAAAACTGCCAGATTCTGCATTGTCCCAATCATGGGAATGAGTTGAGCTAGAAACCATATTGGAAGTTGACCAAAGGGATCCAAGAGACTAAGGGCCACTGAGGCCAGCATCCCCCATTCTTCATGGCTGTGGCAGTGATGAGAAGGGCCATAGCTACCAAAAGGAGCAACACTTAAAGGGGGAGTGCCACGATGTGCCATCCAGCTTCGTGAAACCAATAGCTAGGAATGTTCAAGCTTGAAACAACACCCATTTATTGTCAAACAATTGCGCTGGATCAGGAGCCCAGGCCTAGCTTAAAGGGGTCCTCTGCCCACAAGGCTTTAATCAAAGTGTTGGCTGTCTGGAGCCTTATCTGGAGGCCTAAGGGGAGAATCAGATTCCAGGCGCACCACGGTTGCTGGCAGAATTCAACTCCCTGAGCTTGCAGGACGGTGGTGTCCATGTTTTTGCCAGCTGACTCCCAGGAATTATTCTCAGCTCCTAGAGGCCTCTCTCTGGTCCATGCATGTCCTTCCCCAACATTCTCAGAGCCAGCAATAATGTGCTGGGTCCTTCTCATTCTTTTAATCTCTGATTTCCCCTTCTGTCTTTACCAGACCTGCCAGAAAATCTAAGGTAATCTCCCCATTTTAAGGACAACTGATTAGTAACCTCATTTACTTCTGCAAAGTCCCCTTTACCTAGTAACCTTAGAGATTCACAAGTATGACACCAGATGTAAAGGTCATGGCCCCAAAGCCTGCCTACCACAGAGGGCACCTGGCATCTCTGCAAAGGCTTTCTTTGGAGACTCCATTTTTCACTCACCAGAGGATTATTATCTGCTCTATTCTCAAAAACTCTCAACCCTCCCAAGTTGCTTTCTAGCTGCTATTGACTTGTTACTGTGGCAGTTCCCTTGGCAACTCCATTGCTAATACAGACTACACTTGCCACTTTGCTATAAGGCCAAGGACAGCTGCTACCTGCTAGAAAGTGCCATGTGCTGCTGGCCCCCTCTGCTCCTCCAGCTCCAGTCTTACTACTGCTCTCCTCCAGGGAGCTGCATGGATCCCCAAACTGGATTCTGTGTCCAAAACTTGATCCCAGACTGGCCCACTGCACACATTCCACACTGAGAACGTGCAGTCAAGTGACACGAAGGACATGGGCCTCTACGTACAAATAAAGCAAGTACCAGTTTGTACAAGGTCCTGAAGAGTGCCTGGCAAGGAGCCAATGCTAATGACAATGACAGCCGCTGTTGTCTCTGCCACCAGTATTTCTGTCAGGGTGATAGTGAGCCTGCGTTTGCCTCAGCTCAGGGAGACTGTGGGGTCCAGACTGTTGGCCCCTTCCTCTCTGTGTGCACAGATGCTGGCACAGGATCCAGCCCCACCCTGAGGTATCCCTGAAGAAGCTGGCCCACCAGCGCTGCTCACCACCTGCCCATGTCCTGGAGGAAGGGACTTTGCAAGCCCAGGGCCCCTGCTAGGTAACAAATGAAAGAAACAGGCTCAGCACCTGTGGCTCAAGCGGCTAAGGCACCAGCCATGTACACCTGAGCTGGCAGGTTCGAATCCAGCCCGGGCCTGCCAAACAACAATGACGGCTGCAACCAAAAAATGGCCGGGAGTCATGGTGGTCGCCTGTAGTCCCAGCTACTTGGGAGGTGGAGGCAAGAGACTCACTTGAACCCAGGAATTGGAGGTTGCTGTGAGCTGTAATGCCACAGCACTCTATCCAGGGTGACAGCTTGAGGCTCTGTCTCAAAAAAAAAAAAAATGAAAGAAACAGACCTCCCCTCCCCCACAGCCCCTTTAGCCTCTCCCCTGGAAGACATTTCATCACTAGGCTTCCTGGGGCCAAGGTCGCCCTGGGGCCCAGTATGGGGGATGGCAGGCTGGTTCAAGAGCACACACTGTCTCTCTCCTTCTCTCTCTCCCCGCCTCTCTCGTTCTCTTTCCCTCTCTGTCCCCACCCCCCACTCACTCTCTTGTTCTCCTCCTTCCTCCCTCTCCCTCTCACTATTTCCCTGCCCTTTGGGGGGCTCCAAGTGACCTGCAGCAGGAGTGGGGCTTTCTCAACACTCAGAGCTCAGGGCCCTGAGGTCTCTGGGGCCCACCCTCTGTCCACAGACACCCCAGATTCTTGTCCCCGCCCCTGCCTGCCCATCTCAAAAGCCCCTTGGGCCGCTCTACCCCTTGGCCAGTCCCTGCTCCAGCCAGGCCAGGGTATTTGCCTGCTGTGGTTAGCGGACAGCCCCCGGGTGGAGCTGGGCACCTCCGCACCTCTCGACCCCTCTCAAGGGCCCTCTGCTACA
>CAUYON010037337.1:0-32859 GCA_963573935.1 Arctocebus calabarensis | reverse complement strand
AGCAACAAAATCATTCAACAAATAAAATTAAAATACAAACCTAGGCAATAGAAATAACATAAAGTGATTTACAAAAAGTCTTCTGGGAACAGATATTTAGTAAATTGGTATTGAATGAGACTTGTTCATTTTAATAACAGATATGCTACTAAGATTTATTTAGACTAAGCTTGAATATTGATAGATTTAAGGTTTCATGGTTAAACACAATTACACTTTAGAATACTTGTAATTTGATGGGGTTTTAGTTTGTTGACGTTATTGGCCATTTGAAGCAAGTTAGCACATTTTCTCATTAAAATCTTGTTGACCTGTGCTCACAGCGTTGTAAAAAGCAGGCAGCTTAAATCAATTTGAGTGATTGTTGTAGGATATGATTTTACAGCTGCTCTGTTCCTGACGTACAATCAAAGTAAGAGTTCACTTTTAAAGATTTAGGGGCAACAGTTTTGTACTCTAGTTAAAATTCTAGACTTAAAACTTCATAGACTTTTAAAGGGAGGTATTTACACAAATAAGGACATTTTTCTAAACCAAATTAGCATCTGTGCAACCAGAAGGGGGTTAGTCCAGCAAGATACTTGACTATACAAAAAAATTGTTAATATTGCTTATTTTCAAATTGCTTTGAAAGGATGTTTATCAGACTGCAAGAGGCAATTAAAAAGGCTTTATCTTCCTGAAGACCTTGAGTTCTTAAAAGCTGCTCTTTTCTGATAATTACTTTAATATTGGTAGGTTGTGGGGTAAGAGTTGAATGACCTTTAGGTGTTAACACAATTTATACATAATTGAAATAGTAAATATGACATATTTACTATTGTGAAGGGACAATCTTAACAGATATTTTTCTGTACGGAAATTGAAATGGGTGCTTTTTTTGTTTGTTTCTAGGGACTGAAGGTGTGAGTGCTTATCATTCAAGGAGGACAACCTTTGTTTATATCTGTAACACAGAAGACACAATAAATAAATTGCAAGGCTTCTATGCCTTTGTGCACAAACAAAGAATAGAGTATTTTGAACATAATTCAACTGTTGACAATCCTATTTCACTTCTAAGTCTTCTGAAAAAATTAAAACTGGCCAAGTTGAAAGCCTGTGATTTTAGTTTCCAGGTTAAAAATAGCCTAGACATTTCATAAGGTATTATGTTCTACAATTTAAATTGGTTTTCTTGTTACTTTATTCTTACAATAAGTGATGTACTATGTATTTATATAAATGCAAAATTTCTAAACCACAAAATTTAGTGTACTTTTCTGCTTTCCTGCATTTAACATTTTATGATGATGTTAAATGTATTACCATGTCATTTACTATTTATTTTGTTGTTTTTTTCTGTTTTTTAAACAAAAAAAAATTGAATTTTGTTTCAATACCTATGTGTGGTTTTCAGTTTTTATATTTCACTTTGGGTTTTGCAATATTCTGACATCAAATCACTTTATTACAAATAACCCAATTCATACGGTAAAAACAAGTTTCGTTTTACCTGAATAAATTTACACCAGCTGACAAATGTCATAAAGTTACCTCTCCAATTAGCTTTTTGGTGAGAGTCTCTGATTTTCTTCTTTGATGTCTGATACTGTTAGAGGCTCTGAAGATAATACTTCATTAATCTGGTATAAATTAGGGAACAAAGAAATCCAGCTATATGGATTTCCTACTTCTTGAATTTTAAGAGTGGGGTGTCTTTTTTGAATTATGAATATTTCCAATCTAAAAACATTACTTAAAAGTTTACTGTCTTCCTGATTTAACTATGAACTACAGATTTTAATTTTGAAAGCAAACATGTGATCCAGTGTCTCTGGAGGAATGAAGAGAGAGAAAGCTACTTGGACAATTGAATGTTTTATTTTCTTTTTTGTGACTTTTTAAATATCAGTTTGCATTGTGCTGAAAAATACTTAATAATAATATTCTGTTTCTGTAATGAAGAGATACTTCCGAAAAATCCAAGTGACCTCCCAGGAAAGCATTTGTTAACATTGTGGGACTATTTGTTTTGTAATTCATTAGTTTTCCTGCAATTCACTTTTGGAAAGATATTGAAACAGCCATTTTTCTTGGAGAATTTATCTGCTGTGAAGTTTCCAGTAAACAGGAAAAAGGAAAAGGAAAAAGGAGGGAAAGAGGGGAAAGAGGGGAAAGAGAGGAAGGTATTGAAGAGGCATGGGGGAAGGAAAGAAGGAAGGAAGGATGTTAAGAAAGAAAACTGAAACTGGTGAATCTCCAGAAAATTCTCATTTACTAAATCTGACATTTATCAACATCTGATTTTGTGAGAAGATATGAGATGAAAGGAAGCGGTCACATTTGATTCATTTAAGATATTTTTTTCAGCTATACACCAGTAAAAAAAAAACTGACAACAACCCTCACTCTTCTAAGGTTTACAAGGTAGAAGAGACAGGGAAACAAAAATTAAAAATCGATATAAAATCAATATATCTCATATATATCATAATATGTCAATATATAAGTAACCTACTAACACATGTAAAATATATGAAATATATTAATATTATCATACAATATCTGACAATTAAGTTCTTGAACTGCTCACTATGTGCTTATCTTTCCAGCACTGTACAAACAACTCAGTAAAGTTTCATAACCTTGGTAAATCAGTGTTTCATAGCTTCATAGTGTCCACATGTGGCGGTGTCTGGCTGAGTGGTGTTCCTTGTGTGCCTTTGTGTGCCTTCATGAGAATGTCAGAGCTTGAATTAGAGCAACAAACAAACATTTGTAGATTTCTTGTTGAATTTGGCAAGAGTGGAAGTGAAATCAGGGACGTGTTAGTCCAAGTTTATGGGGATAATGCCATGAAGAAAAGGGTACAAATGGATTAAACATTTTTCTGAGGAGAGAGTCACTGAAGAGGAGAGGTCACAGCAGACAGTAATGAGCAGAACTGATGGAAACATTGCAAAAATTCATCGGAATTGTGTCTCGAAATCATTGGCTGACTGTGGGAGGCACAGCAGGCCAAGTGAACACGACAGAGAAACAGCTCAAGGCTCTTGCATCACAATAATGCACCACTCACATGGCGCTGTCTGCCGGGGAGTTTTCAGTCAGTAAACACATGGCTATGTTGGAACAGCCTCCCTACTCACCTGATCTGGCCTCCGATGACTTTCTCTTTGCTCAAAAACAAAGGAAATATTGAAAGGAAGACGTTTTGATGACATTCAGGTGACGGCTTTGATGGCCATTCCAGATAAAGAGTTCCAAAATTGCTTTGAAGGGTGAACTAGGCGCTGGCATCAGGGCACAGCTTCCCTTGGGGAGTGTTTGAAGGTGACTGTTGTGATATTCAGCAGTGAGGTGTGTAGCACCTTTTCTGGGATTAGTTCCTGAACTTAACTGTCACACCTCATGTGCTGCAAGCAAGCTGTACTCCATGTTAGAAACTGGAAGTCCGTGGGAAAAAGCAGAGCAGGATAAAGGAGGAAGAAGGGCAGAGGAGGGCACGGTTTCCCTCGGTGTGGGCAGGGTCAATGTAACTGAGAAGATAAACTGAAAAGGACTTTGAAATCGCGAGGGAGTGAGTCAGGGCCGTCCAGGGAAGAGCGGCCCAGGCAGAGGACAAAGATGGCCCAAAGAGCATTAAAGACAGTAGGTGTGAAGAGGAGCAACAAGGCCAGTGTGACCTTGGGGGACAGAATAAGGGGCTCCATGGAGGAGAAATGGAAGGGTTTTAAACAAAGGAGGCATGTGAACTCAAGTTTCTCTGACTGCTGTGTTGAGAAGTGTATGTATGTATGTGTGTATGCATGTGTGTGCTGTCATTTTTTTCTTTTTAATTGTTGGGGATTCATTGAGGGTACAAGAAACCAGGTTACACTGATTGCATTTGTTGGGTAAAGTCCCTCTTACAATCGTGTTTTGCCCCCAAAAGGTGTGGCACACACCACGACCCCACCCCCTCGCCTCTTTTCTCTCTCTGCTCTTCCTTTCCTCACCTCTCCCTGTGCTTTCCCCTTCCCCCACCCCCACTGTATCATTAATTGTCATTAATTGTCCTCATATCAAAATTGAGTACATGGGATTCATGCTTCTCCATTCTCATGATGCTTTACTAAGAATAATGTGTTCCACTTCCATCCAGGTTAATACAAAGGCTATAAAGTCTCCATTTTTTTAATGGCTGAATAGTATTCCATGGTGTACATACACCACAGCTTGTTAATCCATTCCTGGGTTGGTGGGCATTTAGGATGTTTCTACATTTTGGCAATTGTAAATTGAGCTGCAATAAACAGTCTAGTGCAAGTGTCCTTATGATAAAAGGATTTTTTTCCTTCTGGGTAGATGCTTAGTAATGGGCTTGCAGGATCAAATGGGAAGTCTAGCCTGAGTTCTTTGAGGGTTCTCCTTACTTCCTTCCAAAAGGGTTGTATCAGTTTGCAGTCCCACCAGCAGTGTAAAAGTGTTCCCTTCTCTCCACATCCACACCAGCATCTGCAGTTTTGAGATTTTGTCAGTTTTTAAGTAAACTCCATGTTTAGATAGAGGCACAGACTTTCAGAGTACAATGTCATAGTTTTCAAAATGAACAAGTTAACATCTGCAAAGACACTTTCTACCCTGATAATTTTTTGCTTAGAGCTGTTTTCCATCTCAGGAAGCAGTTGTTCTGGTTTCCTTCGCCATACAGTTTGGTCTGCTCTTAGACATCATATAAACAAAATCACACGCAGGGTGTTCCTTTCTTTCTGACTTTTTTCTGTCAACACACTTCTTTGGAGTTTTTCCATATTGTTTGTATGCCTGTTTTTTTTTTTTTTTTAGTATTGTATAGTATTCTGCTGAATGCATATACTACAATTTCTATAATTGTACCTGTTGGACAATTGGGTTTAGGTTTTTGGCTGTTATGAATATAGTTCCTGTAAATACTCTAGAACAAGTCTGTTTAAAGAGATCTGCTGTGCAGCACTTGTGGCTCAAAGGAGTAGGGCGCCAGCCCCATATGCCAGAGGTGGCAGGTTCAAAGCCAGGCTCGGCCACAAACCACACACACACACACAAAAATAAAATAAAATAAAATAAAATAAAGATATCTGTTATATATTTTCATTCCTAGGAGTAGAATTGTTGATGAAAGAATTGGTGAAGAAAATTAGTGTATAAGAGCCTGATGTTCTTCCAAAATTGGTTGTATTGTTTTCTATCACCATCAGATAGTCACGAGATTCAGTACTCTAAATTATTGGCAATATTTCATGTGTGGGTCTTTTTGATGTTAACCATGTTAGTAGGCATGAAATTGAAAGGATCGCACTCTGGTTTTTACTTGCATTTCTCTGATGAGTCCATCATGTATAACTTTTCAAGTGAATATTTGTCATGTAAAAAAAAAATACCTGTCCCCTGTGCTCTGACCATTTACTATTGATTATTTTTCTTCTCATGATTTGTAGGAACATAGTCCCCTATGTAAGGCCCCCCCCCCACTGGCCCTCACATTCTAGGTACAAGGCTCTTGTCATATAAATGTGTAACTGTTCATTTCCGACAGCGTAAGGGTAAGTATTCATTCTCTCTGTTTTGCAGAGAGCAAATGTTTTTATTTTGTTGAAGTACGGTGTATCAATAATTCTTTTTTGTTTAGTGCTTTATTGCAAAACATCTGAGAAACCTTTGCCCAACCCAAGGTTTTAAGTATTTTTCTCTTTACTTTCGTCAGAAAGTTTTATAGTTTTACCTTTTATATTTAGGTCTGTAATCCATTTTGAGTTCATTTTTATTTGGTATGAGTCAGGGGTTGAGGTTAATTTTTTTTCTAGAGAAACATCCAGTTGTTTCAGCATCATTTTTTTTTGTAAAAATAAACTTATTTTAACTGAATTATTCTGTCCCATCAATTTATAAAGTATAGGCTAACCGGTATTTGAACTTTTAGTTTTTTCTTTTGACCTTGTGTGTGCTAGTAGATCAAGGTCATGCCATACTATTTTGATTTTGGAAGGTGGTGTTAGTTCACCAACTGTGTATATCTTTTTTCAAGATTATTCTGGCTATTATAGGCTTTTTGTATTTCCCTATCTATTTTAGAATTAATGCCATATTTATAAAATATTTTGTGCTAAATTTTGGTAAGGATTTGGTTCAACCTATAGATAAGATAGGGTTTTTGAAACTCTATATCTTAAAAATATTTAGTCTGTCAACTTAATGATCAAACTAAGGGTTAGATAAAACATCCTTTGTCCATGAAGGACATGTGCAAAATCCTAGCTGAGGTGTCCAACCTTTTTTCTTTTCTGATGCATTTTGGAAGAATAAGAGTAGTCTTGGGCCACATGACAAATACACAAATAATAAGGAAAGCATGCCGTAGGTAAGCAAAACAGTCCTCAAATAATCTGCATGTGGCCCGCAGGTTGCAGATTGGACACCTCAATCCTAGGGCTAACAGCTGGCTTTATAGTAAAGACACTGTAGAAAATATGTATGTCTTGCAAAACTTTGACTTCCCATCACAACAAGAGTGCTATGCTTGCCCTCCTAACCAAAGCAATCATAAATTTAAACAAAGCATATGAGATAACTATTTAGGTTTTGAAAAGTAGGAAGTATTGGGGCTTTGTGGGAAGGAAAAGTGGGAAGTGAACCTCATGATTGGTCTGATTTCCTCACGGGGGTACATTTTTTGTCACGATATGGGGCAACAAAACCTACCAGAGTTCACCTCTTGCTTAGGAGGCTCAGATACAGGTTCTGGGTTGCTGAGGCAACTGATATTTATAGAGGGGTTTGTCAGGGAGGAGGGTGCTGAGAGGAAGTGGAGCAGGGACAGAGGTTTTCATGAAATTCATCTTGAGTTTTTTAGGCAATGTCGGAGCCAAGAAGACAGAAGACATTAAATTTTGTGAATATTGACATTCTAGCCCAACCAGACTAGAGACAGCTCGCTGAGCCGCTCAACTACTAAGTAGAGACCTAGGGAAATGCAGGCCTAAAAATAAACTTCAAGCCCGAGGGTAAGGGTCGTGCTCATCAAGTAAAAATGGTAAACTCAAAGTTAAAGAGGAAGTTCTTTAGAAACATCCAGGGAAAAGAAAAATTTCACATGGAAACCATATAAGTGAGGATTGCCTTCTCATCAGAAACCATAGAAGTCAGAAGACAATGGATATTTTTTAGATGGTGAAAGAAAAAAAAAAATCTGTGGAGCTATATTCAGTAAGAATTCCTACAAAGATGAGGGTAAGACAAAGAGATTTTAAAATAAATAAAAGATAAATGAATCTGCAATACAAGAAAATTAATAGAGGCTTGACACCCTTAGCACAATGGTTATGGTGCCAGCCACATACACCTAGACTGGTGGGTTCGAACCCAGCCTGGGCCAGCCAAACAACAATGAGAACTGTAACAAAAAAATAGCCAGGCATTGTGGTGGGCACCTGTAGTTCCAGCTACTTGGGAGGCTGAGGCAAGAGAATCACTTAAGCCCAAGAGTTCGAGGTTGCTGTGAGCTGTGATACCACAGCACTCTACTGAGGGCAACATACTGAGGCTCTGTCTCAAAAAAAAAAAGAAAGAAAGAAAAACTATTAATACAGTTAGTTCTCTAGACTGAAGGTCAATGTTGCCATATGTTAACTTGAAAAGAGAGGAAAGAATGAAGAAGATAGGACAATGTAAGTACATCTAGCTAGCCCTAATAAGTGAGTATAGCAATGTCTTAGCATGCAAGGTCAACATCTAGGAAAAATTTCTACATACAAATAAGTACATGCAAGATTTTATGCTGGAAACATCAAAACATAAGAGAAAAAAAATCAAAGAAATCCTAAGAATTGCATAAATATGCTATGTTCATAGTTGGAGAATTGTAATGACTTGTTAAGATATCCCTTCTCCCCAGATTGATTTAGTGCAAACCCAACTGAATCACAGCAAACTGGTTTTTGGGGGATAGAGATACACAGGATGATTCTAAAATTTTTGTTGAATAGCAAATCAACTAGAATAGCCAAAACTATTTTGATAAGAACAAAAATGTGAAAGACTCACTCTAACTTCAAAAGTAACTACAGAAATCAAAAACAGTATACTATTGGAAAACAAATTCACAGATAGCAATATGCAATCTAGAAATACATTGCAAAGAAGACAGAGAAATTTTGGATGAATGAAATATCTATATTTCAGCTGCATTCATTGGCTAAATTCATAGAATGGTACAATTTTAAAAAAGTAAATTTCACCTTATGTAAATTTTACCTCAATCAATATAATTTTAAAATATAGATATTATATTTGAGAAAGTTTTAATCTTACTGACATTCACCTCATAATTTCCAAATAACCTGAAATTAGCATAAACATCAATGTTAAGTCCTGACAAACGGTAAAAATATCAAACCATACCTTTTTAATATCATACCGTATCTTTTTAATATTGATATTCATACTTAGTTTTGACATTTTTATATCAATAAATATTGAACATAGATGTTGAAATTCAAAATATCAGTTTTTCCTAAATAATTAAGATAATTTTTTTTGCTTTTTGAGTTTCATAAAACTCATTTTATTAAGCAATATTAATAATAACAATGCAAAGAAAGTAATGTTCAGATTGTCAAATAAGAGTTGTCTATTATAGAATGCTTTAACTTTAAAGATAAAGCATTTAATTAAAAAGAATGAAAAGTTGGTAAGGTTAATTTCAGTAAGAAGTGTTCTGCTATTGTTATAACATTATAATAGGCACTGGAGTTTTCAGCACATATAGAAATGGAAAATATTGCATATATTTATTTAAAGAATTATGGACTCTATCAATGCAAAATCTTAGAAATCTTTATTACACAGGTAGTTTAAATAAATGAATAGTTATTTTTCCAAAATAGCTTATCCTTAAAGAAAGAGCATTATGGATGAATTACATGTTATTTTCATCAGAAAAATATTAATTCACCCTTACATTTTTTTTTATTGTTGGGGATTCATTGAGGGTACAAAGAACAAGGTTACACTGATTGCATTGTCCCTCTTATAATTGTGTCCCACCCCCAAGAAGTGTGTCATCTTTATATATTTTGAATTGAAGATAATTTAGATTTATTTTGAAGTAAGGTTCTCTTGGAAGTGAGGCTCTTCCAAAGTTCTGATCTCTGATTTGCTTAGTTTTTTCCAACTAGATTTATATATTTCCTTTTTCATAATGATATATATCATTATGTATATATGATATATGTATATGTATACATATATATATATAAAATGGAAGAGTTTAGGGAAGATTTTTCTTTGACTTTAAAGCATGCTTTGTCTTTCTTATTTTAAGCTATTACCTATTGGTCAATGAAGCATATGACATTTTTCCTGTAGCTATTTTGTGTTACTTCTTTCATTTGTATAATTTAGAGTGTGATAACTCAGCAAATATTATATAATTATTCCAGTAACCAGACTTACTTTCAAAATATCAACTTTGTGGCTGATAGTATAACTCCTATTATAATAGAAAGAAGATATTAGAAGATATATTTTCATAACAGAGAACAATTTCCTACTATAGAAAATATTTAATTTATTTGTAAAATTTACAAGATTTCTGAGAGAACAATCCATTTTTTCCCAGATATTATGGGGGAGGCAACAACAGTTACAAAGGTTTATCATGGCAAATATGATTATTTTTAATCAACATATTCTTTGCTGTATATTCTTTCCTTTGTAGCCTTGTGTTGATTTGAACTGTGTTTGGGACGAGTGAGATAACTCCACTGTGACTGTCTCTGTATTCTTATCTGGTGTCCTCCCCTTCGTTAATATTTGGCTAAGAGTTTGGGAAGCTGTGTCAGCAGGGAACACAGTGTGGGCATCCGTCTGTGCAGGTGGTCTCAACGTTCGACGTTCTACCTGGATGACTAGTGTTCTGAAGCTGATTTCTCACACCCCAGGCCATTGGTAGAGACCAGTCTGTGACCTGTTATGGACCCCCTACCCCATCCATAGAAAAATTGTCTTCCATGAAACCAGTTCCTGGTGCCAAACATTTGGGGACTGCTGATCTAAAGCGCATTTTCATTTTTCTACAATCAAAGAGCACATAGAGCAAAACTCAACTTTTTTTTTTTAATAAGCAAGTACAATTTTAAGTAACATTCATATATAGAATTATTTATCTGCACACTTGAGGCCTCATGTGTGCAATCGCAGTCACCTAATAACACCAGAAAAAGGAAGAAAAAGAAGGCACAGCTTCTGTCCTGGAGAAGCTTAGAGTCCAGGCTAGTCTGAGGGACAAACAATTTTTTTTTTTTTTTAGTCTTATTCTTTTTGCCCTGGTTAGAGTGTCCTGGTATCATCATAGCTCACAGCAAACTTAAACTCTTGGCCTCAGGCAATCATTTTGCCTCAGCCTACCTAGTAGCTGGGACTACAGGCAACCCTCCACAACACTTGGCTGGTTTTTTATTTTTGGTAGAGACAAGGCCTCGCTTTTGCTCAAATTGGTCTCCAACTCCAAAGCTCAAGGAATTCACCAGCGTTGCACCTCCCAGAGTGCTGGAGCGACAGATGGTTAAACAGAAAATTTCACTTCCGCTGAATAAGTGCATCTCTTTTTATTTTGTTAATTAATTTAATAAATACTTAATGGCAATATTCTTAACAGCTTAATCACCTACCTGTTCCATGTGCTGTGACTGACCAGAGGGGAAAGGAAGGATCGAGAATATTGATGTGTTATGTTTGGTTGAGCAAATAAATAGATGTTTGTGTGGATGTATGAGTATATAAAAATAAATTGTGAGATAGTCATGTAAGGAGACAGAATTAAGGCCTGATAATTTCAATTTTCTCTGTCGGGTAAAAAGCTACATATTCAGTTTACAGAGGGTGGAACGGCTTGACAATATCATAGAAAGTTAGTTGAAAAGTACTAAAGATGTGAAAGGGTGAAGTATGCAAATTTAGTTAGGAGAATTGATGAGCTGTATTTGTAAAGTTTGCCGTAATAAGAGGGGTGATACAATGCAGAGAATGTCAATGTACTCACTTGAGTCAGATTGAACTGTGCTCAAATTTTAGAACTCTTACTTGACAAGTTGTTTCCTTAGGGCAGGATGTATTCACAAGCCTAAATGCGTTTGGGGCAGGATGTGGGGAATGGTGACTCCTGGAAAGAAGTCTATCCAGGGACCTTCAGAATCTCAGCCTCTTTGTCTTGCAGAAAACCCACCATTTCTGAGAAATAATCCAAAAGGTCAAGTAGTCAGCAAGGGGAGAAGATTATAGAACAAAAGATAAGGGTCACTGACATGTGTTCATAGAGCTGGTTCCAGCACTTCCATTTGGTACTCTTCCCTAACACACTTCTCTTTCTTATTCTTTTATTTCTTATTCTTCTCTTTCTTATTCTTATTATTTTCTTATTGTATGATATTCCTTAAGTGCAGTGTTTTTCATAGTTTTCATCCTTGGAAAACTATACTGAATGTATTTTCCTCAATATCACCTTGGTCTTTTAACTCATATCGCACCTTAAACTCATGACATTTACACAAATCCACATCTCCAACACAAATCTCTTTACTAGCTTCTGTTGCATATTTATTATTTTTCCCCAACATCTTCCACTAATGTCGCTGACACATCTCAAATTCGACAAGTCTACATCCAATGAATTATTGGTTTAATCTCTCATTCTCTGCAGTAGGATGTACTGCTCTTTTTCCTATATTATCCTTTTCAAAAAATGACATCGCCTTTCACATGATCACTATAGATGCCTGGAGTTTCCTTTTTTATGAACTTCTTCACCTTTTTGACTTTACCACATCAGAAACATTATCAGATCTTTTCACTTGTATTTATTCAATGTCTTGTAAATGCTATTCTGCACCTAACATGTCACTGCCTTCGTTTAAATTTTCATTATCTTCCACCTAAATACTTCCATATTGTGGAGGAAAAATCCAGATTCTGGAATAATATGAAGAGGTTTCTTCTGAGCCAAATTTTAAAACCATGACCGGGAGTCATGCTTGAGAGTTCTAAGCCAGTGGACTCATTGTGATTGGGTAACAGTTTGATTTTATACATTTCAGGGAGACAGGAATCATAGGTAAAGTCCTAAATTAATACATGGAAGGCGTACATTGGTTTGGCCTGAAAAGGAGGGATATTCTTGATGCAGAAGGGTGAAGTCATGTGTGGGTTCAGGGATTCTCTGGTTGACCACTGGCTGGAAGTTAGGCCTTGTCTAACAGTTTGGAGTCAGTGGACAGGAATGTCTGAGTCAAGACATGGGTCTCCAGTCGTTCATGCGATGCTGTGGCAGAGTCAGGGTGGGAGTGAACCATCCCATAGTGGGTTAGCACCCTGTGTTTAGTAAAATTTTTATCATCTGTAAGTGTGACTCACCAAGATCCCTTACAAAGGAATTTGGGGGCAAAGAAATAGGTCAAGGTTTAGTCCTCAATATTATTCATTTGTAATCCTGCTACCCTGTTTCTATTCAAAATGTCCAGCCAGCTAATGTTTCTAAAGTAAAAAGTTGATCATGGGCGGCGCCTGTGGCTCAAAGGAGTAGGGCACCAACCCCGTACACCGGAGGTGGCGGGTTCAAACCCAGCCCCAGCCAAAAAAAAAAAAAAAAAAAAGTTGATCATATCAGAATCATTCTTAAAATTTTTCCATGGATTAAGAAAAGTTTGCTTAATATGATTTGAAACTCTTCAAAATCAGTCCCTCTCTGCTCTCTATGCCATGTCTGGAAAGCAGAGCGTTTGACCTGTCTGTAGTTTTCTAGTTTTCAATTCAGTGATTCTGCTCTGATAAGTTTGGTGATTATGAAATAACTTTCGAGGTTCAGTCTCCTGGATGGAAAGCACTGTCGCATATGTTATTTAGTCATATCATGTTGGAAGCCTGTACAACTTCCAACGGTTTGGGCATGAACCGTATTCGTCATAGTCTTACTTTCATTCCACATCTTCAAGTAGTTCTTTACAACAATGGTCTAAACAGCAATGACTCAATTTCAGAAAGTTTTTATACTAATTTAACATAATTGAAATTGAAGTGCTTTACATTTTCTAAATGAAAATAAATGTTTTTTATTAAATGGTTTTAATTATTTCTTCTCAGGAAAAAAAGCTTGCAAATATTCTTGCATATTCATAGCACTCTCACAATTACATACTCATTCATTTGTCTTTATTAGCATGCATTGAGGTTCTTTTGCTCTTAATTATTTTGAAAGATGGCAAGCGTCTATTTGACTATCAATAACGGCATTTTAATTTTAAATAGAAGTATAGATTTCTCACGATATGTATTTGACATCTTGGTGTTGTCTTTCTCAACTTGTGCTCTAGGATTTCCTTTGAGTGAGGACATGTTAAGAAGTTCTCTCAGTCTTTACCCAGAAATGTTGCTAAGTTTAATTTTATATATTTGGTAGAGGAATACAAAGTTATAACAAGAAATAAGGGATCATTTTTCTAATATTTGATTCAAATATTAGATTTGGTTTTGAATTTAGAGAGAAGGGTCACACATAACAATTATAATTTTTTATAAAGGAAAAGACTATGTGTATTTTACTATACAAGGACAAAGGAAATTGAATTTTGGGCATCTGGGGCAGTGCCTATGGCTCCTCGGGGCTCTGGCCCCATATACCAAAGGTGGCGGGTTCAAACCTAGCCTCAGTTGAACTATAATAAAAAAATAGCCAGGCATTGTGGCGGGTGCCTGTAGTCCCAGCCACTCGGGAGGCTGAGGCAAGAGAATCGCCTAAGCCCAGGAGTGGGAAGTTGCTGTGAGCTGTGTGATGCCATGGCACTCTACCCAGGGTGATAAAGTGAGACTTGTCTCTACAAAAAAAAAAATAATTTTTGACATCTGAATCTCCATTCAGATGGAGATTCTTAATATTAGAGAGTTTATAACTTTGTAATATATGTATTTAATACATACATTCTCTTTACAACCTCCTGAAAATGTAATCTTCTAGGTTTTACAGGTATGATTTTTGTGACAGACAGTTCTAATTTTAACTGTATTTGTCCTTATTTAATTGGTAGGAAATTAAGTTTTGAAATGAATTAGAAATGCACTCTATGTTCACATTCATTCTATTGTTCTAGTTTAATGCATTTGTTTCTTCTTGAAAATTGTCTAACATCCTTATTTTACATCACAGGTATTTGAAAATTTTATTAATAACTGTTATAACTTCTTTCTTAATCTTCTTTTTCTTACCTAAATAGCTTTGCTCACGTCAGTTATTTTACACATAAAGCACTTTGAATCTCATTAATGATCCAGCCTCATCTCCTTTTTATGTGCTTTTGATCAGCAAAGACACTCTTAAATTATAACATGTACAAATGAACATGATGTTCAGAGTATGGTTTAACTAGTAAAGATTAGAGTTTATATAAAATTTTTCTCTTTCTAGATCAGATATTAAAACTATGATTATATCCTTGCTCCCAGTTCAAAATAGTTATTCTCTAATATTCATCTGTATCCATTTTTATATATTTTACTGGCCTTTCTCCACATCTATAATTCTAAAAATGGCCCATTAGAAAATTGCCCTACTATAATTTAGATTGCCATAGAAGGGACTTACTTGACTCAGTTCCAAATTGAAGTGCTGGGAAAAAAAATTGGAAGCTGTAGTAATTTTACATTTATTACCCTGAAACTTACAATTAAAAATAATTGCCACACTTTCTATTTTTTTAAGTTATTCAGTCTAGCTGTGTCTGGGCTACTGGCCCATTTAAAATAAAAAGGAGAAAAAAATACATACATTTCATTATTACAAAGATTTAAAGTAATAAAATGACCTACTTTGGATAAAACCAAGTTTCTTGCTTTTTAAAGTTTTGTTTAACATACTCTTTTACATGCTACAAAAGGCCTTCATTTTAACTAATTTGGTTTTGACAAGCAATCGGTAGTGGTTTGTCAATCACTAAAAATGTTCAAGCAGCCATGCAGTGTCTGCTGGCCGTGTTTTAGCTGGGTTTCAGCAGCGAGGGAGAGGGAGTACAAGGCCTCTTGGAGCTTGGACAAGTCGGGCTCATTAATAACTATTACCTGCTAACACAGGCCCACTTCACAACACAAAATAACCAGGAAAATAAGTTACCTTCCTTTAATGTATAAATTGGTGAAGATTACCATTCTGAAATTACCAAAAAGCAAAAAAATAAACTAAAAAAAATTATTTGGGCAAAACCTGAACCAGCTATTTTCTTCAGATCTGGAATTTCCCTTAGGCACAAGAGGAGTTTTTGGAAATTCAGCTCATAGGAGCATTTATATTTTCCTTTAAAGCACCAACAACTTGGGTAGAAGAGGATGATATGATACAATCTCACATATAATCATTAATAATAACCTACAAATTATAAACATGTCTATTATCCTGAGTAGTGAAGCATATTTCTACTTCTTTTAAAAGTCCTTATTTCATAATGAAAAATGTCTATAAATGTTCCCCATACATAAATTTCAACCAGATGTGTTGCATGGCATTTTCATTTTTGGAAATTTTCTTTATATTTAACTTTCCTTCAAAAAGCTTTGATAATACCATTCATGAGCTACCTACTGCCAATTTTTGCATTTTCAAAGCTTCATATGTATGTAGAGGGTGAATATAAGTACCTATATATGAAATGAAAGGACACAAAGTTCTAGAAATAAATGTTTGAAATGCAAAATAGTCTGGTTCCTTAATCAAACATTTATTAAGTTCCTACATAGGTCGGGTATCCACGGGGACACTAGATCACAGTGCTTACCATGAGTTTCCTTACCTGGAAATATGCATCACTCAGAGGTCATTGGTATAGTCACCTTGGTTTGAAATACTTAAAAAAGAAGTGCTTTTGACTTGGCTTTTTGTATTCTAATCAAACCAATGATGATTATTATTCTATCCAATGTCTAGTTGTGGAGCCAAAGAAGAGATTGAAGTAGTGTTGTCTTTCTTATTCTAAAAAGAGCAGAAGACTATTAGAAAGCGAATGGCATGTTTGATTACAATAAGGACAACAAATAATAAGAAGAATGTATATTATCTCCTTTGGTCTTCCCAACAAATCTATAAATTTGGTATTGTTATTATCCCTGTTTTTGTAGATGCAGAAAGTGACATAGAGAATTTTAAAATGCACTCAACATTTCATAGCTAAGAGATATAAAGGGCTTGGAGGAGTCTCTCTCACTCAAGAGTCTAAGCATTACTGTGTCTTTGCCTGTTTTTACATATCAGTCATACAAAGAGAACGCTCAGAAGAGGAGGGAAGAGGGAAGAATAATAGAGTAGTAAGTATTTAAAATGAGAGAATCCAAGAAATTTTGGAAATGCAGATTCAACATGGTACAGTAAATAATTATGAATCTCTTCAAAACATTAATATACACTATATGTACTTTATAAGAATTTGATTATTTTAAGGCAGATAGTATTAATAATATAAATGCACTATACATAAAAGAAGAAATGAAACCGTGAAGAATATTCATGAAATGATTTGAACTTACTCATAACAAATAAAATACTTGATACATGATGTGGGCATGTCAAAACCATGTGGAGCCAGTTTAAAGATGATCTCCATGACCAAATCTGGAAAAAAATTGAGCAATAATAATAATTAATAGATAGGAAAAATAAGTACCAATGAATCTATGCTGGCATAAATAAATAATTGAATAACTAAATAAATGGGGCCAAAGGAATGGTTCTTCCTACAGTAGAATTTTTATCTAAATGAAGAAGTAGGAGGGTGGAGCAAGATGGTGCACTAGAGACAGCTTCTTTGCAACTGGGTGCAGTGAGATTGGGGAGAGAAGACTACAGACGCCTCTGGTTTGTGGGATTTACCCAGAAACATCCATTTGGGGGCACACGGATGCAATGGGGGACTTTAGGACCCCAAGAGGAGGATGAAAGCAGTGGACCTTATGTCAGAAGCAAGGTAACTTAAAGAGCAAGAGGAAGTTAAGGGAAAAGGTAGGGCAAGGAAACAGACAAAAATAAAACACTCATAAAACAGCACAAAAATCCTGGCAACATGAAAAAACAGAACAGAGCAACTCCCAAGGAACCATGAGGTAGTTACTACAGAGGATTCTACCTATAAAGAAATGTTAGAAATGACAGAAGGGGAGGGAATTTAAAATATGGATGGTTAAAAACAAGAAGGAAATTGCTGAGGAAGTGGAAAATAACAAAAAGTATATCCAAAAACAGAATCAAGTAAGAGATGAATGATATGAAGACTACATAAAGGATATAGCAGAGCTTAAGGAATTGAAGCAGTCAATCTGGAAACTTAAAGATGTAGTAGAAAGTATCAACAACAGATTAGACTATGCAAAAGAAAGAACCTCAGAGGTAAAGAATAAAGCTCATCAGCTAACTCAGGCAGTTAAAGAGACAGAAAAAGAAAGAGAGAAAGCAGAACATTCACTAACAGAATTCTGGGACTTCATGAAGTGTTCAAACATGTGAGTTATAGATATCCCAACAGGGGAAGAAGGCCTCAGAGGAATGGAAGCCCTACTTGAGGATATCGTAAATGAAAATTTCCCAAATATCACCAAAGATTCTAACACACTCCTTTCAGAGGGATATTGGACACAGATCATCTCTACTTAAACAGAGTTTCTCTAAGACATGTTGTCATGAACCTGTCCAAAGTCAAGACAAAAGAGAAGATTTTGCAAGCTGTCAGGAGTAAGCACCAATTGGCCAACAAGGGCAAACCCATCAGGGTGACTGTAGACTTCTCAAATGAAACTTTTCAAGGCAGAAGACAATGGTCATCTACCTTTAATCTACTTAAAGAGATCAATTTCCAGTCCATAATTCTATATCTTGCTAAGCTAAGCTTTAAATTTTTTGGAGAAATCAAATCATTTATGGATATGCAACCAGTGAGAATGTTTACCACCAAAAACCTAGCTCTACAGGAAATACTTAGACCTATGAATTATGCATCCCTAAGAAAAGAAATTGCAGAAAAATAACAAAAGGAAGAACATACCATGCTTTTCTCTAGGAAAAATGAACATTGTCAAAATGTCTGTTCTACCCAAAGTTATCTACAGATTCAGTGCAATACCCATTAAAATACCAACATCATATTTTGAAGAACTGGAAAAAACAGTACTGCGTTTTGTGTGAAAACAGAAAAAAAAAAACAACCTTATGGTTAAGGCTATTCTTAGTAATAAAAACAAAGTTGGAGTCATCACCCTACCAGACTTCAGGCTATATACAAGCCCATAGTAATCAAAACAGCATGGTATTGGCATTAAAACAGAGACATAGACATATGGAAAAGAATAGAAAACCAAGAGATGAAACCAGTCTCTACTTGCCATCTGATTTTTGATAAATCAAACAAAAGCACACAGTGGGGAAAAGAATCCCTATTCAACAAATGGTGCTAGGAGAACTGGATAACAACACGCAAAAGACTGAAACTCAACCCACACCATTCACCCTTTACAAAAATTGACTCAAGATGGATAAGAGACTTAAATCTAAGGCAAGAAACAATAATAATCTTAGACAAACATGTGGAGAAAACTCTTGATGATGTTGGACTGGGGAAAGATTTTATGACAAAGACTTTAGCAGCCATCGCAACAACAAAAATTAACAAATGAGGCTTAATTGAGCTGAAAAGCTTCTGTACAACTAAGGACACAACAAGTAAAGCTAAAAGACAACCTTCAGAATGGGAAAAGATATTTGCAGTGTATCAAATATCTTGACAAAGATATCAAACCTTCAGAATGGGAAAAGATATTTGCAGTGTATCAAATATCTTGACAAAGATAGGTTCCAATTACCAACCCTTTGTCAAGGGAACTCAAATTAGTCAACAAAAAAAAAGTAAATAGTCCCATCTACCTCTGGGCAAGAGAACATTCTCTGAAGAAGACAGATGAATGGCTAAAAAATATTTGAAAAAATGCTCACTGTCCCTAATCATTAGAGAAGTGCAAATCAAAACCACCCTGAGATATCACATAACCGCAGTGAGAATGGCCCACGTCACAAAGTCTTAAAACTGCAGATGCTGGTGTGGATGTGGAGAGAAGGGAACATTTTTACATTGCTGGTGGGACTGCAACCTAATACAACCTTTTGGGAAGGAAGTATGGAGAATCTTCAAAGAACTCGAATTAGACATCCCATTTGATCCTTCAATCCCATTACTAGGCACCTACACAGAAGGAAAAAAAAAATCCTTTTATCATAAGGACATTTGCACTAGACTGTTTATCACAGCTCAATTTAAAATTGCCAAAATGTGGAAACAGCCTAAATGCCAACCAACCCAGGAATGGATCAATAAGCTGTGGTATATGTACACTATGGAATACTCTTCAGCCATTAAAAAGGATGGAGCTTTTACATCTTTTGTATTAACCTGGATTGAGTTGGAACACATTCTTCTTAGCATCACAAGAATTGAGAAGCAAGAATCCAATATACTCGATTCTAATATGAAATTAGTAGATGAGCTAATATGAGGTGGGGGGTAGGGAACTGAGTTAGTGGGGAGGGGGTGGGAGGGAGGGAGATGCGGGGTCACAGTGTATGGCATATCTCTTGGGGGCAAGACACAACTACAAGAGGGACTTTATCCAATAACTCCAGCGTAAACTAATTCTTTGTACCCTCAATGAATCCCAAACAATAAAAAAAAATAAATGAAGAAGTAATTATTCAAATATAAAATCATATGACACAAAGGATACCATTAAGAAAACCCAGGAAATATAAAATCAGCATTTGGTGAACATCACTCTAATGTTTACTGTAGGCTAAAATTATCAATATATGGGTAATTGGTGGGGCCACACCTGCGGTGCATCTTAAAAGGGTACAGGTGAAACTTACTAAATGTAGAATATAAATGTCTGAACACAATAAATAAGAAAATGCCATGAAGGCTATGTTAACCAGTTCGATGAAAATATTTCAAATTGTGTATAAAACCAGCACATTGTACCCCAGGATTGCATTAATGTACACAGCTATGATTTAATAAAAAATAAATAAATAAAATTAAAAAATACATAGGTTAATTGCCCAGTTACAAATACTCTCCCCATGAAATTTTTACGAATTACAAAGGGAAAAATAGTAGAGAAACTTGTTAGGTTATGCCCTAACCACATGATTCCTGTTAACCTCACTGGCCTTGGGACATCATCAGATAATACACTGCTTGATATCACGCCTGGAGAAGGACACAGTGCTGTATGTGTGATTTCTGCATAATCCTAATTCATTCATGATAAACCAAACACAAAGTTAGGACATCTAGAAAATAATTGGTCGGTATTATTAAACATGTGAAAATCATAAAAGATGAGCCTTTCCCTGGTTAGAAAGGTTAAAGAGACATGAACCCAATTTCAACGTGTGAGTTGCACCTGAAAAGGGTAAGAGTAGAATGACCAGTAGATTGAATGAGATCTGGAGATCAGGTCTTAGGGTACGTCAGTGTTAATTTCCTGATTCAGACAAATCCATTAAGGTGTCCTGCAATACTAACACTTTTCAAAGCTGAGTACAATGTACAGGGAAACACTTTTTATGGCCTCCAAAACTTTTTATTGTTTTGTAATTATTTCCAAATGTAAAGCTAAACATTGAACAAATTTTAAAAGCAAGTAATCTCTTAGTAATTTTGGCTCTCAGATGCTCATAGGTTTAGCTTTTCTCTTTGAGAGATTATGTACACTAGATTCTAAAGGACCTTAAAAAGTGTTCATTTATCCTGCTCATGAGCCAATACAGGAAAAAAACCAATCAAATGAAGAAAAATATTTTTGAGTAGTAGGTGCTATGAAAGGAAAGAAATAGAGGCTAGTTCTCTGTCCTAGAAAAGCTCACAATTTAACCAGGAGTGTGTAAGGTATAAGTGTTTGGAAAGCTTAATTACAATATGATGCCAAAAAAGTAATGCACCAAAAAGTGCTTCTGGCACAGAGAGTAAGAAGTTGTTGCCCTGTGATAACTGAGGGGAGCATGATTTTTGGATTTTAGTGAGGTGGGATTGAAATGAACCTAACTGTGAACACAGGATCATAAGGCTTGGAGTCTAGGGTCACAGACTCAGACATGTTTAGGAAACTCAGAGTAAGAATGCATGTGTTTTTGAAATTATAATTACAATAAATTCATAGGTAATTTATTATATTACTTTATTTTTAGAAAATCATTTCATCCTCACGATAACCTTATGAGGTATTTTTTATCATTTTTTTTTTCAATTTAACAATTGAGAAAGAGGCTTTGAAAGAGATGAAGTAAATTCCCAGAGATAAGGTGGTGGTGGAGACAGCTGGGCTCACTGTAGAGCCACCCTGTGCTAAAGAGGGGAGAAGGCCGCTAGAGATTCAACTTACCTGTTCCTTCTGATCTAAGGAGCTGTATCCCTGGGAGTCTGAATCTCCTCAGAGGAATGGACAGAATGACCGTTTATGACTTTACCTGCAATTTCTGTCTCCCTGAAATGCATAGACCCAAACTGTAACCCCACCACCACCAGAGCATTTGCTCTAGGCTTCTTGGGCGTGGCTGCCATCATGGTCCTCAAATCTGGCTCAGAACAAACGTCTTCCAGTTATCTCACAAGCATGGCTTCTTTTCCATAGACATTTCTGAATTCTACGATTGCAGAACCCACCATTTCCTCTCATCACTCCTGCGCACTGACTTTCAAACCCTCTGTTCCTGTTTGCGATTTGCTACTACCAAGCCATGTTTCCAGGGGGATTTCTTGCCACACCATTTTAACTTGTCATCCAAGTCTGTTTGCTTTATGTTTGTTTCTTTGATTGTTTTTCCTGGTGTTTAGTAAGAGAAGATTGAAAATGAAACGTGTGTGTTCTGCTTGTAGAACCCGAACCTCCAAATGAGTGAAATTTGATAATAAATATTGTCCTAGGAAGTTACACTTGAACCAAGGTGTTCAAGTTTGTTTGACAAAAGTGTGCATCAGTAAAAAGATTGTTTACCCTACAACTACATTTTATTTCTTTAGGACTTTATTTTATTAATATAAACTGGGCTTTTAACAAATTATGCTTTTAATGAAGATGAAAATTTTGAAACAAAGTCTAAATGCCTCTCTATTCATGCATCTAGGATCGAGAGAATTCATTGACGTGTGTATTCATCTATGCATGTTTGTTTATGGGTAGATGCAAATAAACGCTCAGGAAATTTCACCCCAAAATATGATTCTTTGGTATAAAAAGCAGTTTGAATTACAGGCCCTTCATGATCAAAAAGCTTTAACTGATGCTTTTCCTTTATTTGCATAAACCAGACTGACCCATCAAAAGAACAATCGATTCCCCTTCCAGTTCCTGGAGATAGAATGCAACCAGTCCTGGCCGAAATCGTTCTAAACATCACACCTGTCTCTCAGGTTCATTTACAGGTCATTCTGTGTCGCCCATCTACTCATCCTCCCCTAGTGAACACTTATTGCCCCTAAACAGAATTACTATACTTCTTATCTTCCTTCCCCTCAAACAGGTGCACATAAAAATATCTGGATTCCACTGAGATACTGAGAAATCGCTCTGCTCTTCGCCATACACGGGGTAAATCAACTGCTCTTCCTCATTTATAGGCTTTACTTGTAGGTTGATCTTTTAGTGAACTTGCAGGTGAAAGAGAAGTTTTCCCTACCCCTACCGTATGTGTAGCAAAAACAGTAAAGCAAATTTAGGTATCCTCTTCTAAATCAGTATTTGCCAAATAAAAATTTTCTTACCACTTTTAAAAATATACCTTACTAAATGGAGCTATAGGTATAAAAAATAGCAGCTTCACTAGTGAGTTGACATCATTTAACTAGATATTAAAAATATATATGTACTTAGAGAAATCCAGGTCTTTTTTCATATACCTTTTTCATTTTTTAAAGGAATATCATGGTTCAGCTTCACCAGTTCTTTAACAAGAAAAGCAACAAGAGAAAAATTGCAGATAAGCATAGAAAAATACACACAACAAAGAACAGTGTCTTTTACTTCTGTCAAAAAGCAGTTTTGAAAACAAATCATCCAGCCTAGGACAACTTCAAAGAAGAAATTGTTTCAGCAGGAAAAATCCCAAACCATATAACATGATTATTTATCATTATAGAAATGATTCTGCATATAAAATTGAGCATATTTAACCTATTTATACATTACATTATTTAATTGGGAAGCTGGCTTTGTCAAGAGCATAACTGTGGGTTTGGTATTTGGGGAATGTTGCGTATGTTAGGATTTATATCATGAAACTGTGCAATGCAGGCTCACCTTGGGGACATTGCTGGCTTGGCTCACAACCACCACAAGGAAGCAAGTCACACACATATTTCTGGTTCCTCAGGGCACATAACAGTTAATGTTTATACTCTAATGCATTAAATATACTAGCATTATGTCTGAAAAACCCATGTATAATCCTTAATTAAAAAATAATTCATTAGTAAAGAATGCTAACTATCACGTGAGCCTTCAGGGAGTCATAATCTTCTTGCTGGTCATCGTGGGTCTTGCCTTAACATTAATGGTGGTGGACTAATGGGGGATGTTTGGTGAAAGCTGGTTTGGCATGGAAAATTTTGAAAATGGACAACAATGAATTTTGTCACGCTGATTTACTCTTCTTTTCACGAAAGATTTCTCAGTAGCATATGGTGCTATTTGATATCAGTTTACTCACCGTAGAACTTCTTTAAAAATTGGAGTCCATCTTCTGAAAGTCTGTTGCTACTTTATCAACTAAGTTCATGGAATATTCTAAGTTCTTTGTTACCGTTTCAACAACATTAACAGCAGCTTCAGTAGCAGTAGTTTCCATCTCAAGAAACAGCTGGGGTTCAAGGCTGCTCTCTGCATTTTAAAATGTCGGGGTTTCAGGCAGCTGCCTGGATCTTCGGTTCTTGGAATATGAGTGGTTGAAAAATGACCAAACACCTCAAAGTAAGGCGAGTATAAAACACAGTTTATTGAGGAAGAGAAAAATAGGTTTACAGAATATGGAAGTTTATAAAGCAGGATATGTTTACCATGGATGGTGAATGGACCTTTATTGCTGTGGGAAATAGGCAAAGAGCCAACTGGGGTCAGGCTTCCTTCTTGTTCAGAGGTCACCTCAGAGCCAGAGCCTTACTGCACACGGGTGGACCTTCCATGACCTCTCTATGAGCCCATTGTGGGGTGTAGATATAATGTAGATTTTTCACTCTGGTTCAGGCTGGTCTCCAACCTATGAGCTCAGGCAATCCACCCATCTCAGCCTCCCAAGTGCTGGGATTATAGGTGTGAGCCACTGCACCCAGCCTATAATTGATTAATTGACTGATTGTTATCTTTTAGAGATTGGGTCTAGCTCTTGTTCAGGGTGCACTTGAACTCATGAGCTCAAGCAAGCCACCTGCCTTAGCCTCCCAGAGTGCTAGGATTCAAGTGTGAGCCTCTGATACAATATAGATTTAAACCAATGACATGATATAACCAGCCTTATGTCTGTTCTATGTCACCTTCCAGACTACACCATATCTGTTGCTGGGCTAGGGAGTCCTCTGGATCCTTTTGCAGTTCACACGCTAAGTTCTGAGTGGTTGATTAGTAGGGCATTCTTTCTTCCCCAGATGTGAGAATCACTTGAGAAAAACTTAAGGCGGCTGGCACCACAATGGAGGCCTGGTGGCCCAGATCTCTCCTTCCCTGGAGAGTCATCTCCAACTAGCTAACAAACAAAGAAGCAAACTTTGTCTTTAAGAAGCAACTTCTCATCTGTTTAAGTTTTATCATAAGATTGCAGCAATTTAGTCCCATCTTCAGGCTTCATTTTAAATTCCAGTCTCTCTGTATTTCAACCACATCTGTGGTTACTTCCTCCACTGATGTCTTGAACCTCTAAAAACTATCTACAAGCATTGGAATCAATTTTTCCCAAATTCTTGTTAATGCTGATATTTTGACAAAGGTGACATCTATGAATGATGAGTCCTTTACAGAAGATTTCAATTTACTTTCCCCAGATCCATCAGAGGAATCATTACCTGTGGCAGGTATAGCCTTATGATGTGTATTTTTTCAATAATACGGCTGGAAAGTCAAAATTGCTCCATGATCCATGGAATGCAGCAGAGACGATGTTGTTGCTTGAAAGCCACATTAATACCCTTGCACATTTCCATCAGAGCTCTGGAGAAATGGGTGTATTTTCAATGAACAGTAATATTTTGGAGGGATTCTTTTTCTGAGCCACAGATCGCAAAGGAAAGCTTATGATATTCAGTAAACCATATTGTAAGCAGATGGGCTATCATCCATGCTTCATGTAGAGAGCACAGGAAGAATAGATTGAGTTTAATTCTTAAGGGCTCTGGAATTTTCAGAATAGTAAATGAGCATTGGTTTCAACTCAAAGTCACCAGCTGCATGATTCTCTCATGGGAGCCAGCCTTCTGCTCTCTAGCTGGAAAGCCCTGCATGGTGTCTTCTTCTAATGGAAAGCTATTTTGTCTCCATGAAATTCCTGGTGTAGCCATCTTCACCAATGCTCTTAGGTTTTCTGGAGAACTTGCTGCAGATTTTACATCAGCACCTCCTGCTTCACGTTGTTATTTATGTCTTCATGTCACTATGTTCTTTACTTAAACCCCATGAACCAGTCTCTACTGGCTTCCACCTTTCCCTCTGCAGCTTCCTCACCTCCTTCAGCCTTCACAGAATTGGAGAAAGTTACGGTCTTGCTCTAGAGTAGGCTTTGGTTTAAGGGGATGTTATGGCTGAATTGATTTTCTTCATCCTCAAATGACCCTTTCCTGATTTCTGTGTGTAAAGTGGCATCTCATTTTATTCTCTAGCTCATCCTCTTGTTCATGTCTTTCATAAGACTTTTTACAACATTTCATAATAATGCAATCACTCATTGACCGATACCTTTCCAAAAAGTCTCTCCAATGACAAATAATAACTTGGATAGCCAGGAATTTTGTCTAGTTAACTGTTATTTCTGCAATAGCCAGAGTACACAACATCTGGCTTGTAGAAAGATATATTAAAAATATATAAATACATTAAGTTAACATTAAGATATCCAAATTGTATGTAGATACTGACAAAATATACTGAGTGTATCTACTTGGTTTTAATTTTATTTCTTTGGTTCTGTCTCTAATTTGCTAAATGTTTTATTATGGATAGATCTTGTGTTTATCAGCTTTCTCTCAGTATTAAAGGTAAGTATTTATAACATTGCATTAATATATTTCAACACATTTAATAGTAACAACTTTACTTCATGTCTGTGAAAACTCTAAGTTTCTGAGAATCCTAGGTCCTCCTGGGTAGAACTTTTACAAGTCCAAAGAGGGCTGTTAAAATGGACCACTGAAAGGAAATGTTTAAAGTAATTTGGCTCCATAATAGGTGGTAATCATGTTCGCCACAAAGAACAGGGGAGACTGAATGGAAGGTAGTTGATGCTTAGTAGAAACTCTGCCCAATGGCTTGATTTATCCAGACTTGTTTGGCTTTGTAAAATGAATCCCAAAATAAGCACAGATAAAATATTTACCTTTGATATAAATAATGATATAGAGAAGGTTTTAAATCATTATTATAATACAGTAGAACCTCTGTAAGCTGAGCACCCAAGGGATTGTAACAAACTGGTCAACACACAGAGATGGTCAACGTAAGGAACCGGGCCTGCTGTACTGATATCTACATGTGGTGTGTTGTCTAGTCTATGAAAATTAGATGCACCTGAGGAGGTGGTCAATGTAGGGAGGTGGTCAGCTGTGGAGGTTCCACTGTGTTTAATTATATGACAATCTCTAAGCAAATACTATCACTTTTCTTAGTCTATTTTTTTCATTTATGAAGGTGTCTGAGAGTGACAAATATTACATAGATTTCTTTAATACTTTCAGGTTTTCTTTCACCTCACATCATTCGGTGTACTTTAGTTATACCATTTATTCCACTTTTCTAAATTACAACTTATTTTTGAGAGATTTTGAAATTTCAGAATTTTAAATTGTATTCTAACAAAAACTAAATATTCAAACAAAATGTGTGTGATTATAGGAACCTAATTCTTTTGAAATTGTGTACTCCTGCGGAAAAATTTGCATGTTTAATAATTTGTAGTTAATTCTTAAAGCTAATTCTTCTACTAAGAAGAATTTACACATTTAGAGCATTTGAAGGGTATATTAGTTTTGTTTTGCTGTGTAACAAATTACCACAAACTGAGGAGCTTAAAACGATAGCTTAACGATAGATAGCATTTGTTATCTGATAACTTCACTGGTTTAGAGTCTGAGTGAGGTTCAGCGGGTCATCTACTCAGGCTCTCAGAGGTGCCAGACACAATTGGGATAACATTTGTGGCTATAGATGGGACCTCCCATCATTCCCTGTTACAAGGCCAAGTCAACTTGAAAATCATGTTAACCAGTTTGATGGAAGTATTGCAAATTGTGTATAAAATCAGCACATTGTACCCCATAAATGCATTAATGTACACAGCTATGATTTAATAAAAAAAACATAAGATTATCATAAATTTGGGAAGATACTTTCTTATATAGGGCTATAACCTGGATGTTGGCCAACATAACAAGCTGAATCTAAGAGTGGAATAGGAATTAATGCTGAATGTCTTTACTAAGTACACATATCTAGTAGGTTATAGCAAGGGCTGTGAAGGTTTATGAGAGGGATTGTGTGCATGTGAGATATGTTGCAGGAATTCATGATACATGCATCCCATGTTCACAATGTGTCAATGAACTGGACTCAGCACTGAGGGTGCTGCTGGCCCATTGACAGCGTAATTATTCATTTCTGCAGATCTGTGCTATACAGAGCAAGATATTGAGCCTATGCAGTGTTGGCCCACCAAGACCACCCCTGCACAACCTCCCTGCCAACCCCACACATACTTATCATTGTCACAGAAGAAATACACCCAGACATTTCTGAATAGCTCCTGGAGGAAGTGATACCAAGTATAATGGTCTGAATATGGTGCCTCACAAGTGACCTGTCTAGGAAATCCAGACACATTAAAACTGTGCACATTCATGGTCAAGTGTGTTGAACAAATCAGGAGTGGGTGGGAAGTGGTTGTAGCTGTACATGTGACTACTTAATCTATCATGTTCAATACTTAATGTTCATTGAATGAGTTTACTGGTTTAGCTAATAATTCACTGATGAACACTTGTACATGTATATAATAAGTGTCCTGAAGCAAACAAACAAACAAGAAAAGAACCACTTCACTAAAAGTAAAACAGAGAGGCATTCATTTCCCACCCAATAAATTGATGAAGTGTCCATACTGGTCAGGACTATTAGTGTTATGGGCATGAAATATCTTCTTTAGTAGTAGTGCTGTGTCCTGACCTACAGTAATCTTAAGCATACCATCTTAATCGTGTCGTATTTTACATCCTCTATTTTCACTTTTTTATTTTGTTGTTTTGTACTGTTAGACATCTTGCCAGAAATTAAGTTCAGGAACATTTATAATTTAATATTTCTTATACTGTAATTCATCTTTTTGTTGTGATAGAGCATTTATTTACTTTCATGATGCTGCCTATGAGAAATTTTATTCAAAATACTTTTCAATAGTAGGAACTACCATTGCATTATGCAATATTCATTGTGAAATTCCTAAGAATATTGGCTTGGTCTTTAAACAATATATTCTTAAGTAGAATAAATATCTTCAATTTAAGAATGTATTTCTTCAATATATTTCTGAATGAGCAAAACAAGACTTCTAGAATTATATTAAGAATATCTTTTAAAATTTAAGTCTACTTTAAAACTTAAGGCTTGTCAGCTGTTCAAATACATTGGGAGTTTTCATAAGCTTCTGAATAGGTTTTGCATTTAAAAAACTTGAAAGTCATTATTCTTTATGTTAATAACATGTTTAGCAATAACAATACTCAAACAATACAAAAATCCTTGCAATAAAACATATGCCATTTTTGAGTTAATATTGGTTTCTTTTTTTTTTTTTTGCAGTTTTTGGCCGGGGCTAAATTTGAACCTGCCACCTCTGGCTCTGGGGCTAGCACCCTACCCCTTTGAGCCACAGGTGCCACCCTTAATATTGGTTTCTGTCATGTTTTATTTTCTTTATGATTACACCTGAATTTTTTCAAGACCTTAATTAATATGTATTTGGTTCGCTATCAATATACCTATTGGTATTTCCACCTTGAGCTCTATAAATTCACAGACCCTATGGTTTAATTGCTGTATATGGGTACAACAGAAAGAAAAGGAAAAAAGCATCACAAAAACTGTGTCCACTTTCTTTAAAAGCATTTCTTTTCAAAATGTTAATAACAAGAATTATTTGTTGAACATGAGTTCTTCGCCTGGAAATAAGAAGTCAATATAATATAACATCTAAACCTGGACATTTTCAAGGCTAAAATGAAGTGTTAAAATAATTTAAAATGTACAATTAAAAAATTTCATATTCAAGTGTTTTGCAAGAAAAAATGATCACATATGACATCTTTGTTTGTGATTATTTAAATTTAATTTCTGTGAAGCTCTAGGTTTTCTTATTACTATACTATTCCAGTGCAAAATACTATTGCAATTTTAAATAGGAGGCAATTAAAAGATTATTCCTAGATGTCAAATATTCCAAAGCACATTTATAGAATACTAAAATAAGTTTTTTACAACATATTAGTTCTCCTTTATTTAATTTCTCATTTTCTTTTATAAGAATCAATGTCAATTTTTTTTATTTGCAAGATTATTTCTACCTATTGCAATTTCCTGAAAATGGAAAAAGACCAAGTTTTGCCACTCTTTTCCTTGAATAATATTTTTAAACATATAATTCTTTTTTGAATAAAATACTAACAAAATATAGGGGACTCAGAAAAAAATTGAGCTCATTGTAGGGCACATAGGATGATTTGCAAATATTTAAATACATATTTCTCATCATGAGTATCAGATGAAAAGATGAGATTGTAAACATTTTTGAAATTTTTTTCTTTGAGATTCATTTGACTAAAAATAACAAAGAGAACAAAAGCAGGAATTAAAGGAAGAAACCCATTAATCAGCAAACAAATCCTACTTACAGATATATATTTTATATATACACTTTACATATAATGGCTCTTGGCTGTTCAGTGGTCTCTGAGACTATTACAAGTTAGTTCTTTCACAGTAAGATTAGATAAAATTATCACATTCAATTTTTAATGCAAAAATTCATGCAGAATTTTAAAAACTATCTTAGCTTATTCTGTTTTAAAACTGCTCTTGAATGTTCCATTCATTGTTGGAAGTGTTATTCTAAGAGTTCATTAATCAATTCAAGTAAGTCTGGAGAACAGTTCCCTTGGCATTGAAAGGGTATCAAAAACAACACATTAGGCATAGCAAAAACATTGAAGAAGAGGCAAGGTGGGCAAAATAGAACGGCTTCCAGTTGTTGAAAGATTGTCACATGAATTGCATTTCTTCTGTGTGACTCCAAAAGGCAGCACCAGTAGTTAGAAAGTATTTGCACTCAAAAATATTTAGAAATATTTGTGCTCAAAGTAAGGAAAAACTCAACCAAACATTCACCTAAAATGTGAACAACAGTGTAAGGGAATCCAATGGGTAATCTTTCTCTGAGAAAATCACTAAGGTCCTTGCTGATGGTGAGAGGTTGTGGCTCAGTTGCCTTGGAAGAAGAGAATATTTTCACTTTGAAGTCCAAGTGAGCCTTCCGGCTCTAAGCGCAACACGTGCTTTTTCCGAATTCAAGTCAAAGCTGCTCAGAACAACTGCTCTAAAGTGTAATCTTTCCTGAAATACAGGTCTCAAGAAATGTTGCAGTTGACTAATACATCGTTTTCCCATTTCCACACATTTAGAAGAGTAATGGAATTAATTAGGTGTAGTCAATCCCTGGTATCCATGGTTTTCCCATCCTTGGATTGAACTAACTGCTGATCGAAAATATTAAAAAAAAAAAAAATGGTAGCATCTGGACAAAATATGTATAGAACTATTTTCCTGTCATTATTCCCTAAACAATGTAGCATAACAACTGTTTACATAGCATTTACATTGAATTAAGTATTGTAAGTAATCTAATGATAATTTAAAATGCACGCAAACATGTGCTTAGATTATACGCAACTACTACACCATTGTCTATAAGGGATTTGAGCATCCTTGAATTTTGATTTCCACTAGAGTTTCTGAAAACAATCCCCTAAGGAAACAGAGAAAAATAGTACTTTAAAGAGTGCTTTGATAGGCATTTGTGTTAAGAAATAGAAAGGGTAAGTCTTAAATAACACAATCTGACTTCTACGATTCATTAAATTACATTGAGAAATTTGGGGGGGAGAAATTCCTCAGAGAAACTACAGTGCCTAATTTACATCAAACGTTAAATTTTCTCCTTGAAATTGGGACTTGCCAAATTTTCCAAATGACATGGAAAAATGAACACAGACACAGAGAGCTAGATATTAGTATATCATTCGACTTCAACAAAGTGTTCTAATTAAATGTGACATGATGAAAAAAGACATATGCACAGTCACACTATCTCACACTTATACACACCTGTTATATGTTAATATTATATTAATATGTAATATTTAATAAAAAAGTAAAATTTCCCAATAGGAAAGCCACATGCATTATAAGCCTCTGAACTCCTTTTTCTACAATCACAGATAATGTTATCTGAAATTTTAAAATCTGAACTCTTCTTGCTGAACATGAAAGTATTATGATTTAAAACATTTTAATCCAAATCTATTTTGTTTCAGTTAATCTGTGCTTATATTGAGCTTCAGCATCAACTGAAAGATAGTCTTTCCTACCCTCATATACATTAGTAACATTATACTCATATGACCCCCCGATCTACTTTCTGCTTTATTTTTTTCTGCATTGACAGTATCATTTAAAACTTAATTTAAAATAAACTTCAAAACATTTTGTAACCTATATGAATTCTAAAACATCCTTTTTATTTGCCTAAAGTGAAACTCCGTACACCTTCTTTCAATCTAAGAAATAAGGTTAAGAATAAATGTCAATAGCTCTCGGGAAGCAAAGGAGGGTTCAGCAGAAATTTAGAACAGGAATGGTGGAAGCAGAGGTAGGTCCTCAAGGGCCTCAACCTAATTTCATCCAACCAGAAGCAATTAGTCTGTGAGATGATATTGCTCTGACCTTAAGACTGCAGCCAGTAAAAAGTAGTTAGAGACCTTTTATACTTATCCCATTCAGAGTAGAAAATCTGACTCTGGAATTCCTGCTTTGAAGAGGCAGGAAGAATTCGTGTTATACTTTTTCATGAAGATATTTACATTGGTAACGTCATTTTGTAAATGCTTATTTTATATTATTCTCATTTGACATGATTAAGCCCAGCATAGTATTTTGGTTCTAAAAGTTATCCATTTCAGTATAGAAAATTTTGAATATAGATTTAATCTGTATAACAAAACTATTATTGTGTTTGTCACAATCACACCCATGAGAGGGAGAGGAGAGGTAGGGAGAGGGGGAAGGAAAAAAGGAGAAAAGTAATTCAACAGCTGACATCAGAATTATTCTCCAGGTTAGATACCTATTTGCTTGGTAATGGATCATAAGGTGGTAATCATGACACAGATGGGTAAAAACCACCAAAGAGTTAGGTGTAGAACATAAATGTCTTAGCGCTGTAATTGGGTAAATGAGGAGAAGGCTATGTTGATTAGTAGGATGTAAGCA